>CAEGAF010040399.1:0-10410 GCA_903067075.1 Micropoecilia bifurca | reverse complement strand
CAGATCCCAGGAACAACATCAGACATCTCAGTCCAGAAATGTGCAGTACTAGGCACAGCCAAGATACTGCGCAGAACACTCAAGCTCCCAGGCCTCTGGTAGAGGACCCGAGCTCAGAGGATGAAAGAGACCACCCCCCGGAGGCTGAGAAGGGAATTTTTTTATATATATAATTTTTTTCATATCAGATATTCAGTCCAGCCAGAGGCACTTTACATGATCTGTTTACAGTAACTGTTTCACATAGAAAAATCATTAGTGGTGCTGCACCACTTCCTCGCTCCTGTCCCCATGAAAACATATTGCTGACTGAAAGATTCATTAAATAAAATGAAAAAAAAAAACTGCCGAATTGTAAAAGCATAGTTGTACCTCTTGTGTACGATGTAAGCTGCACCTTTTCTACTTGACACCAATAATGAACTGATGAGCCATTATTTAGAGGCAATTTAGATTCTGTTGGATTTTGATCGTCAGCAGATTTCAGCAGCTTAAATGCTCTCTGAATACAGCACTGCTATGTTAGTGTATGTCTTTGCAGTGAGGAAGCTTTTGGGATAAGTGAGTTATTCTAACAGGCAGCTCGGGTTACCAATTGCACTCAAGAGAGCAGAGAGCAAGATCTGGCACTAACCACACCACCTGGCCTCATATACTCAGTGTGTGTAATAAAGAGAGAGAAAGAAAAAAAAAATAGAGAGCGAGAGAGAGAGAGAATACATGGATTCAAAGAGGTAGGTGGAATGTGAGGTTTTGATTGAGAACGATAAGGACATTTTTGTGTTTTGCATGAATAAAAGACCAGATGAATTTCAGCACTTCCGAGAAAATTTCCCCCGGGTGAGTGCCGCAACCCAGCTTTGAGCTCTTTCCTAAAGCCTACTGTCTGTCTTCAGAATTGATTAGTTTGGTCATAGTAATACTAAAAGATTAGTCTCACTTACCACGTGAAAGGCCCCTGGACAAAACCGTCCTCCATCCAACTCTTAAACACTAACACATTGATTAGCTTTGGGTTACTGCGGCTCACATCCTTCCAACTCACTTCAGGCTTTGCGCCGTTATCGTGGGAAGAATTGATAAATTATGAATTACAATGTTAGCCTTATGAAAACTGGGATCAAAAGGCAGCCTGCGATATGAATTGTCACTTCCTTTTCATAACTCCAACATGAAAAACTCGAATGATAAAACAGTTCAAATGAAGAAGCAGCTTCAGTATTCTTACCTACAGCATGCAACCAAAAGTTGTTTTGTCTACAGTGCTCAGTGATGCTTTTCCAAATGAGCCAGATTAATCTTAGCTGTCATGATTTCACTAGGCAGAGCACAAGCTGAGCAGCTTGCGCTGAAAGCAATGAGAATATTAAATAAATTTATGCATTGCTGCTGTTTGCTCTCAATTTGCTTTTCTTTCTTTTTTTCTTAATTCATGCACTATTAATGGGTCTGTGTGTTTGGCAAGAAGAACAAACATTTTAAGGGGATGGAGGAGATGCAAGAGCTGACTGATCATGGAGTGTGGAGAGAGAGTCACCCTCGTCCTTGAAAGTCTACAAACAATGCTCCAAAGTGCAGTAGCACCGATTAAAATACGTTTTTTTGAAAGGACAGTCTGGAATGTATAGATGAGTTCAGAGAAGAAAAATGTTGCGGAACAAACGGCGTAATTAAGTCCTAATTGCAGTTTACCCCTGCATTAAAGCATCATGGAAAATAAAAGGTTGAAGGTGCTCTGCAAAATGGAGTAAAGAACTGAATGTCTTGACATACAAAAATGCTGCATGATTGAACACCAACACTAACCTTAGTCTTTAAAGGTCCCTACATGGTTGGCCAGAAGTGCTAAAATTAGTTCTCAACGCCGCAATTTCAAAAATGTCCTAATTCTGTTGTCAGACTTCTACTCCTTCTTTTAACAACCTCATTGGTGAACCTTTTTCTTTCCTCTGCATACAAAACTACACTGCGAGTGGTCAAAGTTTTGTGGGTGTGTTTATCAGTAAAAACCCCCAACGAAAAAAAAGCCCATTTGTCAGCCAGATACCAGAATAGACAAGTTTTAAGGAGAAACTGGCTAAGGCCGTAAGGAAGTACGTGCTGTTGTACCTAAACACTGACTAAGCGTCACTTGAACACTTAGTCAAGACCTGTGTGACCTGCCGAAATGTGACAACTGGTGAAAACCCTCGCAAGACACCATATGTGTGAAAGAGTGCATAAAACATGCAGCTAAGATAGGATGTGGTTGCAGTACAATGTGATCAGAGATACAGAAATATCTGAACCTAGTAGTTTTAAACTCAAACTACTAGGTTCTGGTTTTAAAAAATCTATGTAGTTGGTGGTAAAATATAGCACAGAAAGCCTGTTTTACATGGGAAAGTAATGCAGGTAGGTAGTAAATAAAGTCCATCTTAACTTCATCTCATCATTGTCCTTTCACTGCACAATTGTATACTTGAAACTAGTACATCACAAAAAGATCCAATTAAAGTTTGTGGTTGTAAGGAGACCAAGAGACATGATTACGTTGCAATATTACATCAAATTTCGAATCTTTTTCAGAAATATGGGCATATTGGTACAGACACTAATCAAACTGAGAATATCATTGGAAGATTGCGTAACCTGGATTAGGTGGAGGTTGGTGCATTTCTTCTTTGCAGCATAATGCACAAGTTCCCCGTTTGAAATCGCAATGTCTTTTCTAAAGTAATTTGAGTTAAACATATTTCCTCCATTATTATTAATTCAGCAGAGCTCTCACTTGTTGAAAAGCTTATGGGACTCAGGAGAGTTGTTCTTTGAATTGCTGCAACCTTATAGGCAAGCTCATTGGCTGTGATTTAGTGTGCATCTTTTCATAGACCTCCATTATCAATTAACTGTAAGTGCACACCACTGGGAATATCCTCAGTCGCGTACGTCCGCCGCATTAACATCTATCCATGAATCACCTGTCTTGTGCTGCTTTTCCACTGAATGCTCTCCTCTGGGTAGCAATGTGTCATACACCGAAGGAAAAATACTAGTAAGTTAATAATTTTCAGCTGGCTGAGTAACATTTTAGGTTCTCGCAAATCTGACTAACAGTTGAGTTCATGGTGAATGAGCGCAAAGCCTGAAGACTGATTTCTCTAATTAGGAATGCGGCAGAAGAGTTTGACCAGCATGAAAATATAGGAAACCTGAAGTGACGATAATGATTTGCGATCCTTCCTTTGATGGACCTCATTAGGTGGTAAATTGATAAGCTAACGTTCTGCTGTAACCTTTAAAATACCTCAGGACGTCTGTGGAAAGCAGATATTCGCTATCTGACACAGCAATCAATTTGCCATCAAGTCAATTAGTGGAGAAAGTTTTATGAAGCATATAAGTGAAATAGAAAACAAGAAGGGCTTTGATCATACATTAATAGAGCCATATAATGAGAAAAGCACATCTTAAGCAAGACATTTTAAATGCATTACTCTTTACTTCAGGTTTCATCTTCTCTGCAACTTTATTCCTGACTTGTCTACTGTGGTCCTCCCATGTTTTACAATGTTGTCTAACAAACATCATGCCTTCTACTACTTATAGGTAACCTTGAGGGAAGCTAGATGATCAAATTATTTTATTTAGCAACATTAAATAAAGGGGGGAGACATGTCTATGTAATATTTTAATTCATGAAAAAAAATTTAAAGCTAATTTTCATTTTACTTCCATTTCACAGCAATGCTCTACTATTTTGTGTTGGTCTCTCAAATAAAATCCCTACAAAACACAGAAGAGCTTGTGCTTGTAAAGTGAGAAAATGCGGAAAACGTTTGAGTGTCGGGTTACCTTTCAAGGCACCGTGTAATGGGCAGGAATAGAAAGATAGGTCATCATAATTAAAATCTAGGTGAGTCAAATTAGACCTAATTAGTTACAAACAGCCTCTGTGTGTCCTGGCTCGGCTGCCTTCAAACACAGAACATGGCCTTTCTCCACCGGCTTCTGATGTGCTTGCCTTGGGATGTTCAGTACAGGGAGAATGGCAAACACAGCGTTTGATTAAACACTGCCACATCCCCCAACCATCAAAAATGCAGTCCCTTTTGATATTGGATTCTTTTTTTTCTTTCTCTTTAGCATTAAAGTGCAAGAAGAGATACAGGACAATGTAAGGACAAATGTAACCAGATGAAAAAGGAAGCTTTGAGGCTGTTGAGCTTTTCATGTGTCCTCTAGGAGTTCAGCTCTACTAGGCGCAGTCACTTTCTCCTGCTAAATTCTCAGACTTGCATTATAAAAATTGCTGTGAAAATTGAATAAAATGACAGAACACAATATAACTAAACTGGAATCTTGTAATGACGTAAATTGGGTGCAAAGCTGACCTCAGAGACCTGTTCAAGCCTTGCGAGTACAAAGCTAACAGCTAAGGCAGAGAATTCAGAGAAAACATCAAGGCTAAAGTTTTGCTCCTTTATTCTCAGAAATAAATTCTGATTTACAGTCAAACTGACTGAAGTATTCCTTTGTTCAGTCTTATTCTCTCCACTTTATTTTTCTTGATAGTTTCTGATTAGCTTGCTAAGACAGACAAACACATAAAAAATAAAGTAACTCCTCTTTGGCTCTATCCTTGATGGAGTACAAATGAGAAATGTAACATGCAAAACAATTATGGACGTAAAATGACAATAAACACACACAAACATGTATACACACCCAAACACACACATTAGAAACCTGTACAATAAATCAAACAAAAATCTGAACTTAGTCAAACAAAACAAATAAAACTAACAGTAACCTAAACAGTTACAGTGTCTAAGAAACGTTATATCATATGTGGGTGTTTTGCTTTATATCCTAGGATTAATTTACATGCCAATAGGAATCATTTGTGTCATCGTGTGCCTTATTTGCAATAATTGCTCATAGCTTCCATGCTCTTAACATCTGTCAGGCATATTTGTACAGCAGTTGTGCTCCTTGTTATTGTATATTTGAGTATATTTCTGGTGACATCATCATGTGAATCTGTGTTTTGGCTGCAATGTAAACCATTTAAGCTAAACAGTGAAGAGAGTTCATGGCTGCTTCAATGATACACTAATATATGTCAGAATATAGTCAAGTTACAAGAGGATGTGTAACATTCTCAGTGGATAAAGTCCCTTTTCAACGTTGGTGAATCACCAAGTAGAGAAGGATTTTTTTTTTTTTTGCTTGATATCAGACAGAACTACTTGTTCATTTCATACTGCTTCTGCAGTGCCCTACATACTTGTCACTAACTCCTTCTAGGGAAAAAATAGACTTTAAAAGGACTGACAAATTCTCATGCTAAAAGTTTAAAAATTGCCTTCTCTGCTCTAAATTCACAAAAATAAACATGCTAAGTTTACTAAATGTGACAGTAACATAGTTCAATAAAATGACTTCTTTTGATCAGACAAGACTAATATCTAGCTTGTAAACAGCAAACCCCCGACTTTAGCCTAAAACAGTGTTTTACACTGTAAAACAGTGTTCCAAAGTTGGTCCTCGAGGGCCGGCATCCTGCATGTTTTAGTTATCTTCCTGGTTTAACACAAGTGGATACAATGATGGCTCATTAGAAGGAATAAGAAGAACATTGACACGATTTTAGGAGTCTGAAAGCATGTTGTTTCTTTTTACAGACTTAGTTATAACCACAGAGAGGATATTTATTTTCAATTATGCATAAACTCAAAACTACCTAGATGCATCACTTTGAACTGTATAGTTAGAGTTAGATATGAACAATATTCTTTCTGTATACAATATTCTTCCTAGACTGGTATCCTGCAACTTTTAGATGTGTTCCTGATCCAACAAACCTAAATCTAATGGCTGGATCACATCTTCAGTATGCAGTTGAGTTCTCCAGAGTCTTTCTAATTGCCTCAACATTTGATGCAGGCGAAGCAAATACACATCCAAATTTTGAAGGACTGGAGTTGAAGACCCCTGGAAAAGAGCAAGAGAAGATTTAGTTCAATAAATATAGAGAAGTACACTAATAACTTTGTAATAATAATAATGTATTATTCATTTTCCTTACTAAATATAGGTTGGATTTTCTTGACATTGTCAGTGTGAATTCATGATACTGCAATAAAAGTTTATTTTTGCTTAGCCTTTCTACTTATTTACCATATCTTTCAGACTTCCACATATTTGAGCTTCACTTTTTTCCCCCAAACCAGTCAGTAGAGAATATCTTCATTATTTATTCATAAAACAATCCACATATAATTTTGGGTGAGTTTCATGAGTGATTTTTTTACATTAATTTAACTGAGCGAGATAGGCTGATTTAATTTGGATACGTCTTATAAATCTCAAACACACAATCTTTAGCTGCAATGGTTACACTACACTCCATCTATCAAAAATAAAAAATAAAAACCTCAACAGCAAGTTAAAATCTCTGGGAATTGCCATATGCCTTATTTGTTATTTGGTAATAGAATATAACAGTGTGTAAAGGGTCTGTGTCATGCTTTATATCAGTCTTGCCTTGTAATGTGAATAAGGACTCGTATTATGAAAGTTCACTCTGTGGGAGTTATGGGTCTGTGTTTTCTTAAGGTTGGATGAATCTGATGAGGGCGAGGTGCAACTCTGAATCCCATCAATACTAAGGCCATATTTTCTTGATATCTCAATTAGAATGAAGCATTCGATGAGGGATGCAAAAAACGTCATTAAGGAAGGCTGTTCAAAATGCTGTTATCTGATGCCAAAGTAAACCTTCACAAAGCAGCTGAAACACCTCCAGACAAAGCCACAGTGAACGTTCAATGAAGATTTATTTTATAAAACTCAATTACTCTCAAATACTACGAAGATATATTGCAGGATACATATATATAGTTGAATCTGTATCCCACTCTGTATTGTTTCAAAGAAATAAGAACAGTTTCGTCAGTACTGATCTCAGATCAGATCAGCCTCTTACCTCTTACATGAGGTGGAGTGAGACAGCGAGGGGCAAGTCCAGATCACTACTCTAGCAGAGACGATGTATCTCAGTGGGGATGGTTTCTTGGGTACACATCTGTCAAGAATGTCCAGTTCTAATGACGACTACCTGGTCTGTACAGCTCATTGTAAACCTGGGGCTTTGTGCCAAACCCTTTGCCTGCTCCAGGATTTCAGGTCTCGGTGACATTAACAGTTTTAGTCACATCTTGGCAGCTTTGCTCATGCTGAGGCTCTCTCTGAGCAGGAAGTTTGGGGTTCGCCTGGTGTTAAATTAACACAGTCTGTCATCTCAGCTGGGCCCAGAGCTGAAATCAGATCTTGCACACTGTACTGTACCTCTCTGCCTAATGTTGATGGATTGCATTGCTTCGCAACCACTGAAGACTTGCAAACCAATCACGAATCCCGTGACTAATATTGAAGTTTATGAATGAGATGTTGCACCTGGACATGATTCGTTTTGTGCAGCGTATAAAACCACTGTTACTATTTTAGAGCTACTTCTGTAAAGCTAGAGGTAAGTTGAGTTTCTTTTCTTTTTTTTTTAAATAGCTCTTGTTGTCACAGCGCTCCCCATCCAAATTACCTCCAGTTTCATCACCTTGTAGAAGTCGAAGCATTTCCCATCAACAGTGTCAGTCGCACACACACTACCGCTCGATCTTTTAGCTTTCTCAGCACTGTAACGCTTGTTTCCCCATCTTGCCCTTGACAGAGGAGCTTGTCACCCTCACACAGTAATTATACCAGAGCTGACATCTCCTCTTTCCATTGAATTATTGAGAAGGTGGAGAGGACACAAGATCCTATGTAGGGAGACACATTTCTGTGGCCTTAGGGTGAAAATCCAAAATGGACACTGTTTTGTGCAGAAAGAAACGACCCGCATGTGATACTGCTGAACCTATGGGTAACACTTTATTTGAAGGGGGGCGAATAAGACTGACATGATACAGTGATAAACATGACATAACACCTGACATGAACATGAATAAGTCTTCATGAATATTTATGACTGTTGTTGTTAAACGTTACCCTTAATAACATAATGTCACCTAATTTTTAAAGTGCAATCAGTAATACTTTTATAACAAATTTATATCAGTAATGATTTCTTGTGTAATGTTAAGTTGTCATAACAAAGACATTTTGAATAATGTCAACTTTGTATTAAAAGTGTCATAATTTACACAATGACACTTTATGACAGTCATAAATACGCCCTGTTCCTGCTGTGATGCTTTCCAATCTGCAAGCCAGGCTCTTTGCACATACGGTGCTGACGTCACATCCGCATGAGCGAAACGCTTGCTTCCGCTTTGAGTCATATTTCAGAAGCAAATAAAGCAATACTATGAACATTGTGGTTTTTCAAATATAATGGGCTTTTTAAGTTTGCATGGATTTCCAAAGAACCCTGAATTAAGAAGACAGTGGCTTTTGTAAATATCAGTCGCTACAAGTTAAAGCTAACGCCGCACAGCATAGTTTGCAGCCTTCACTTCACTCCAGATCAGCTTATTCTGCCTAAAACTACCGAGAAGGATGGTAAATAAAGGAGCCGTCCCCGTGTTATTTCCATGGAATCACTTCTGTATTCAGCCTGAAAGAGCGAGTGTGTAGGAACGAGTGAGCGGACCAGAGCGACAGCCGAGCAAAGATCCGCCTGTACACACTGCTGTAAACACCGTCCTATCTGAGGTCTTCACAAGAAGCAGGCAAAAGTAATAAAACGAAATAACAAAGAGACCTTAAAGAACACGACCATATTTTTCTAAAAGCAACATCTTTGAATTAGATTAGTCAGCTGAACTAGAACTCTGACACCAGTGCTGGCCTACTTTTAAGCTATGGGCTTGTTGTGCTTCGGAAGCAAAAAGCCCGAACAGTAATCACCCCCATTACTTGATCTCTGTTTGACACAGACGATAATAAACACACATAATACTTAAAAATAAGTACAAAATAAGGTAAAACATTGTCCGCTAGAACGGATTAAAATGTTTAGGTACTTAAATAGCACATTTTTATAATGAAAATATCCGAGAATATAGTCTACTAGCATAAGCTAAAGTTAATGTCAGCCACAGATTAAAACTCACCTTCGTATATGTGAATGTATAACGAGGCGTACATCTTTTCTCTAGTTTACTTGTAGGAGCTTCGGATTGTGGTACATCATTAATTGTTATATTGGGCAAGTCCTGCAAGCACCAAGTGTAAAATGGCATTTTCAATAGACCGGAAGCGACCGAGCCGCTTATCCCCAAACACGGAAGCTGATGTGCACAGAGCCCATTACGTCATAGTTTTACTGGGCGCCAGACTGTAATGTATAACATTGGTGTATAAAACTGTAATTTTTTACCTAATTTTTGAAAACCTAAAATTAATACATCTAAACACTTGATGTTTATTTAATTTACCTTTATTTAACCAGGTGAGTTATTAAGAACAAATTCGTACTTGCAATAACAACCTGGCAAGGATGATATATGTCACTGTGTGCAATGAATCTAACTGGATACAGTTTGTGAACCAAATTACTGAACTTTAATGCAAAGACAAAGGCCTTTTTGCTTTGCAATTCTCCATAAGAAAAAAACAACAAAAAAACACAAGGTCATTTCGAGTCTACAGAATGTGGCCTCTTGGAAAGCAGTGGATTTGTCCTTTTGGTAACCTGCAGAGGCTTGCATGCCAGACCTGTGGGAAAGAATGAAGACAAAAATAATTCTGGGCTGAATGAAACCCTCCTGCAAAGAAAATTGTTTAATAATTAAATGTACTTCATGAAAGGCATTTCATTACTCACGGTTTGCAGCGGAAAACCTTTTACCTTGTTCCTGTTCCCAGCCAACCTCTGGACTGCTTAGTTACCATGGCATCATGGGGGTTATAATTCAAACACCACTGTCCTTCGTCCTTCCTCTTCTCTGCATGTTATTATTCGATTTCAGATTCAGAGTGAAGGCTCTACCTTTTTACAATGTTGGCTGAAAGGTGACTGCTTTCCTGAATCAACAAGTGGTTCCATGTTTTACAAGGGTGGAATAGTTTGAGAAACAAAATTTATGGACACATTATTATTCATGAACCCCAAACCAAATTTGGCATAGTAAAAAGAATGTAATTAAAATTCCCCAAAAACTTAATCTGAGGACATGTATTATGTTAAATCATACTTTTTTCAGTACTTCTTACATAAGAACTGAAGCAAATGATCTTACATAATCTGTTAAGGACTGTGCTCAAGTGTTTGGTGTATTTTGTTAAGCAGAAGATTTTATTTTTTTCACACACGGAGCCACACAAGCATGCGTACGCACACACACAGGCACACACACACACACACACACACACACACACACACACACACACACACACACACACACACACACACACACACACACA
>CAEGAF010040382.1:0-27019 GCA_903067075.1 Micropoecilia bifurca | reverse complement strand
ATATATATATATATTCACACACACAAATCTGCTTCTATCTTCATTTTCCTGAAATATGCAGCGGACCATTTAGAGCAGCATTTGATAATCACAGCTGCCTTTAATAACCCCGAAAACATACTATTAAGAAAAAAATTAAGAAACCCAAACAGATATGTAATGAAAAATATATTACAGCAAATATCTCAACATGACTGTCTGGTTGGAGATATGTAACTAAACTTTAAATTCATGACATCTAAACCCTAAAAAACCCTGTTTTCTAAAATATTATGAGTACACATTCAGTCCTGAGGTAAAGAAGTTGGCTAGTTTTTCAAGCAGGTTGGTGGATATATTTTCAAAGTAATAATTTCTGAAATATATTTAATACTGAACAACATATGCCTGTGTATCTGAGGACAGAAGTGTTCGAAAAGTGCAAGAAAACTGCTGAATATAAGTGACTAAACCAGAAATGTTGAGACTCCAGAATAATCACATCTTTCCAAATTGTCTTATTATCCGCCTGAAACAGAAACAAATATTTGGTTTTGGACAAAAGAAGTAAAAAGCAGAACATGCCTGTTTGATTTAAAACCACTGACTGAGCTCACCTGTTCTTAAAAGAACACAAGTGTTCTTGCATTCATCTTCAGTTTCGTAGCGGTTTTCATTCCCACCGCAGCCTCCATACCAGAACTGTGCGCAGGCATTGGCCTGTTTGTCATAATACCAGCGGATTACATAGTTTCTGCAGGTTCCCTGGTCCAAAAGGAGATTGCAGCGAGGATCAAGAGCAGGGACCTCTGAAAAAGAAATGGGTGAGTTTTCAAAACAAAATGTGCCCACCAAAACTAAACCAACTGGTATTTGGTTACCACATGAAATTTAAATAAAAAAAGATTCTTAAAAGTAGGAATTATGGTTGTTAAATATAACAAAGCAACGCACAACATTTAAAATCTCAAACTCCTAAAACATTAACAAATGATTGTCTTTCCAGGGCTCAATTCTTAAATTTAATGATCTCAATAAGTCAACGCTTTTCTCCTTCTTCTGCTTTTCAATAACATAGAGAGTAGTCCTTCCTCAGATCTTCTGTTTGTTGTTTGTGCATTCTGCTCTGTCCTCTCAATCCCCCAGTCACTCGTGGCAGAAAGCTGCTTGTACTGATCCAGGTTATGTTGGTGTTTTCTTCTTGTTAAAGGGGAGTTTTTCCACTGTCTCTACAGCCTTGCCCAGTCAGAGGGTTTGCTGCAAGTCAATCACTCAATGTAATATCCTGAGTTTCCTCAGATAGAAAACCTTTTAAATCAATTTAAATTACAAAAATGAAATTAACTACATTACTTGATAACTAGATTCAATTAGAATGTATGCATAATTGGACTGAAATTACTTATTTTGTACAGTACCTTGGGGGATGACATGGTGTGAATTAGAGCTATATTATGCTACATATAATTAACTGACTTCAATTGAATTATAATATTAGCATAGCTGTTTTTACAGAATTTTTATCTAAGCCGGTAAGGTCATGCCACAGAAGTAATTTTCTTGGAATGAGCTTTTCGAGTAGAAGTGCAGAACTCACCTTTAGGTAAGTCTGGACTCACTACAACCTCCTTCTGCTTAGAGTCTGACAACGTGTTAGACGCTGGCGTTGACAAAGGTGATGAGGATACAGGTGCTGCTGATGAGGATAAAACCTCCTCCTTGGATGCAGAACTTTCTCTTTCGGCTGATGACATTGTGGCTTTGACGACATTGACTGCAGATGTGCCGCTTCCGGTCTGCACACGAGCCCTCAGGTCTAAATCTTCCCCATCATCGTCTTCCACTTCCTAAAATCAAATTATACAATAAAATATGTTTCTTGTAGAAATATTTTGTGAGTAAAAGGTTCAGAGGACTGGTACCTGTAGAGGACGGGGATCAGGACTGATGGGCAGAGTAAAAGTGTCACCACGACCTCTGTTGTTGGTTTCTCTTTGATTTTTAACTCCCTTTTCATACCTGTTCCCATGTCCACTGTTTCCATGACCGTTATGGTCAAACCCATTATATCCGTTGACATACCCTCCATTGACTCTATGAAGACCTAGTCCGTTGTTGCTGTTCCATGCATCATTTGGGATGTGATTGTAAATGAGAGCTCCGTTTTCATCTTCACAGAACTTGCTGACCAGTTTAGATTCCAGAGCTGAGAAGAGACAAGAAATGTGTCAATTTGGACTGTTTTCACAAACCGCAGGTCAAAAAATATTAATACTTGACTCAAAACATCACCTGGTAGAGTATTGTAGTCATCAATCAGGTACATGTGTTCAGAGTCCGGGTCAGAGGCAATGAGGTTAAGTTCTCGTAGGAACTCAGCCTGCGTGGGATCAGAGGAATTAACTATTCCCAAAGCATACATCTCAATGTTTGCTGCATGAGCCTCTCGCACTGCCAAATCAAGTTTGACAGGATCTCGCTTGTCTGTCTGACCGTCGGTGATGACGATGGCTACTTTTTGGACTCCAAATCGAGCGTTGAAGAAAGCCTCCTGGGTCGCCTTCCTTATAGCGGTCCCTGTGTAGGTGCCCTCACCCAGGTAAGGCATTTTTCGGATTGCTTCCTTTACGTCCTCCTTGGTCAAATAACGAGCCAGGCTGAACTCTAGCAGGACATCCAGACTGTAGAGAACCAGTCCGATCCTGGTGGAATTGCGTCCGACCGTGGTTCTGTCCACCAACCGAGTGACAAAGTCTTTGATGATCTCAAAGTTCTCAGGACCAACGCTCTCTGAGCTGTCTATGACAAACACAAGCTCCATCGGTCTTTCTTTGCACTTGATGCCACATCCTGAAATGCGGAAAGAAGACAATTCCATTATAAACACAATTAAACTGGAATGCTTGTATTGTTTGTGCTGAGTGGACATTTGATTTAAACAAGCCCATCACTGCAGATGTGCAACAAATAATTCTCTAAGCACAAGCCTGGAAGAGCAAAAGGTTTTCACATGACAGCGAAACAACAGCCAGATCCCTTCTCAAGCGGTAGCAACAGAGAAACAATTTGTTTCATTTTGTCTAGTCTGGATTTTGTCATTAGTCTGGGTTCTCATCTTAATTTTCTGCGACATATTTTCTTTTATGCCTTTCTAGTAGTTTTACTTGATGTGTGTGTTTGCTCCACACTTGTATTCTGTTGCGTTTACTGATCCTCAGTAAGTAAGGACGTGAAACTTTGGGTTTTATGTCCCAATATTGGGAATCAGTGCTGAGTAGAATCTGAGGTTAGGGTTTTATATATATGACACCTGCTTTTGGCCAGACCATTTGCATTTTAAAACCTTAAACCTGAGACAGGACACATGAAAATGGCATTTGGGTGACCTTCTTACCACATATTTCTTTGATCATCCTTATAATGTCTTCTCTCTGTAAAAGGAAGAAAACTATAAGAACTGAACAGGTTGTTAGTTGAAAATAAAAGTTTTTGGGTGATTTAGTGTACTTGCCGTAAGGCCTGCTTCACCCTTGGTTCCTGCTCTGCCCTGTTATTTGAAAACATAAGGTTAAAAACAATCACTGTGTTGATCTCATACTGCTAAGATAAACAGTTTTATTTTAACCCATAACTAGAGTTGGATAAATGATAAATGCTAACCTGTATACCCACATTTCACACATTTCATACCATTTCTCCAGGGACTCCAGGATCACCCATGTCTCCTTTTGTGCCTTTTATTCCCCTCTCTCCCTGTGACCCGCGGTCCCCCTGACCCAAAGAAAAACACATTTTCAGTATAGGCAAATAAATCAGATATTGATGAACTTTTTGAATATAAATGGTCATCCATTACTTTAGGTCCAGGGTATCCTTCTCCTTGAGGCCCTCTGGGTCCAGTCATGCCTTGAGATCCTGGCTCTCCCTGAGATTAGATTTTAAATTAACTTAATTGAACTACAGTCCTTCAAAATTAGTACACCCTATAATAAAAGTGGGGATATTATTCAATACCATTCATATTAAGTTACATTAAATTAAATAACTAATTTACCTTTGGGCCTTGAATACCTTCTCCTGGAGGTCCAGCTGGACCAATTGGTCCTGGCCTCCCAATATTACCCTAATATTAAGAAAAGATCAAGTTGATGAATCCTGAAAAACATTTAGATACAGCATACATTTTATAATAAAAATATTAACAAAGGCAATTCTAAAAATTACGTTTGAAAATGGACAAATAAACAAATGTTCTGTGTCTGATTGACTGTATGAATGTTTTACTAAAATAACTTAACTCTGATAAAATGCATCAATTTCTCCATTTTATGTTTGAAAAAAACTAATAAAAAACGTGAAATACGTTGATAAAAAAATACTGAAGGTGTTCTGGTATTGGAGAAACTGGTTGGTGAAGATTTCAGATGATTTTTCTAAATATTCGTGAAATATAATTTTCCTCTTGTTCCTGCAATTGTTTTTTAAGGTGAACTGAACAAGCAGAAAATATTTGTTTTATAATCTCACAGCAGATTAACCATCCCTCTTATTCAAAGTTAAATTTTACAAAGTCTGCACTGAAATAAAAGTAAAGGCAACAAGCTCCCTGCTTGTTTTTGCTAAATTTCTACTTTGTGAAGCTTTTTCTGAGTTTGAGTTGTTGATGCAACTGCAAAGAATGAGATCTTTCTTACTGGTGGCCCCAGTAAGCCCTCGCCTGGTGGGCCGGGCAAACCTGGTAGGCCTCTAAAGCCAACGTCACCCTGAAACAGAGAGGAGGATTCCCATAAGGACAGCAGAAACACAGACTGAGGGAGGAACTGTTCAGATCACAAAACATTATGGTGACAAACCTTTGGACCAGGAATTCCCACTCCCTCGGGTCCAGGCTCACCTGGTAACCCTGACATGCCTGGAGGGCCCTGGACACAGAACAGAGGCGTTTTCTAAGAGTTCTGTTTGCAGACATTGCACGGTTTTATGTTTTGGTAAGTGACAATACCACAGGGCCTGGAATGCCTTCACCCTTTGGCCCAACTGGACCCGTTAGACCTGTAAGACCTCGATCGCCCTGAAAACAGAAAAAAAAATCACTGATGAAAACTGACATCGTTTTGTAGACAGCTCTGTGAAAAAGCACGTCAAATCTTTAAGTGATGCCATTTACCTTGGGACCAGGTAGACCCAGACCCGTCTCCCCAATAGGACCAGGAGGACCAGCAGGACCAAGTTCCCCCTGAACACGATGAAACACAAATGCCAAACTGATTACTTAAACCTGCTTTTTCATTCCCTTTTGCCATCATTTGACAGTTTAGTTCTTTGCTGCCAAAATCCATGTTCAGATTCCCCCCTGTTCTACCTTTGGACCTGATACGGAGCGTCCTGGCTGCCCTATCATGCCCTGCGGACCTGGAATTCCACGTTCACCCTGAAAGAAGAGAATTGGCAAGACAACTCTGACTTAATTATGTATGTGTAAAGAAACATTTGTCCTGCCAACATCATTAAAAACTACATTTTTGGCTCTGCTTGGTTAGTGTGGCATAAATCTTTACCAGCTGCAAATTCATGATATTTAGAAGGGATGCCAAGCAAAGGGAAGGGCTGGATCTCCAAGGTTGTCGAATGTTTCTATCCAACAACAACAACAACATTAATATATTTGTAGTATTGCATTAGGTCTCTCACTTTTGATCCGGAAGGTCCTGGAATCCCAGGAGGGCCATGTAGTCCCCGGATCCCTCTCAGACCCTGGTCGCCCTAAAACAGAGGACACAGGGGCCGATCGAAGTGAAATAATTTTTAATCCTACACAAGAATTAATAATGAAACATACCTTCTCTCCTTGAATGCCAATGCCTTGAGCTCCCTCGGGACCTCTTGAGCCAGATAAGCCAGGCTCCCCCTTAAGTGAGTGAACAAGGAGCTCTTTAAATAGTGGCCAAAAAAATGCATGGTCACCCACTCCGCAACATGCTTTACCTTCTGTCCTGGAGCTCCATCTTCTCCTGGAACACCAGGCAGACCTCCTGGTCCGGAGGCTCCAGGTTCTCCCTATGATTTCAGTCGGATACGTTTCAGATTTTATTTTCCGAATATGTTGGAAAACATTAGCAGATTTTTCATGGTGATGAAAACTTTAGTCACGAGAAGTGATTTATATACCTTTGGACCAGGTTCACCGATGCCTCTTTCTCCAGAAGCTCCCTGCTCTCCTGGTAAGCCTTGGTCACCCTGAAAGAAAAATGTTATTAATACACAGTGTTACAGGCCATATGGCTAGTGACCCAGAGGGGTATTAGAAATGGGGACACATAAGCATCATATTTTCAAAAAGCCATTTATGGCTTCTTATTGTTTTTATGTATATGGGATCATTTGGATGTTTGTGCCCCCATTTAATAGAGTAGACACAGTCTTTTTTGATGCACAGAGCTCGCTCCTCTTTGAACAAACCTTAGGTCCAGATAATCCTTCCCCTGGAACTCCTCTGACTCCTGGTGGACCCCTTGGTCCCTCGACTCCCTGCATAATAATATTGATTGAACTCTTACTTAAAAAATCATTTGCCATGATGAGTGGGTTTTCTTTTAGGTATAAGTTAGCCTCAGCAACATTTAATCAAGTTTAATTTAGCTTACCTTTTCTCCCTGAATGCCCACCCCTGTCTCTCCAGCTGGTCCGGGAAAACCTGGTGGTCCCAGTTCACCCTGGAGGTAAAGCACCATGGTTAAGACAATCCTTATCAAAGGTGGATGATTTACCGGTTTTTATGACCAGTCTGCAGTTCTCAGCTGGAACTTATTACCACAGTACAAAGAAGAAGACTGACAAAAGAACCATCATTACCAAAATTAAAAGGTTGGACTCAGAGCAGGCCTCCTACACAGTTTTCACTTTAAAATAAGACACTTTTACACTCTCAAAAATAGATTTTGCTAGAGCTGGGTTTTTTTTAACATCTTCAACATTCTGAATATTTAAGAATGAAAGTTAGTTAGATGTTCCATATTTTTTACTCGATTTGTGACATTGGTGGAGGTGCAAACTTGCCTTGATTAAATAAATTAAAGGATCGATAAAATAGTAACTACCACCAAATGAAAATAAAAGCTAAAACAAAAGTTGAGTATTATTTTTTGATAAGTTGTGGCATAAATTGATTTTATTAACATTTCAACCTCTTCCCTATGTTTACTTGCAGTTTTTACCTTTTCATGTGTCCCATTGACGATACCCATTACTCCATGTTGAAATGGAATGTCCTTTCTGATTTATTATAAAACATATCACAGTCTAAAACTGTATCAAACAGCCAATCAGCTGGAACGTACTAATGAACTGAAACGTTAGGAAGCCCAATTCTATGCTTGGTTTTATAACCATGTCTCAAATGTCAGTGTATGCAATTATGTGCATGTAAGACTTTGAAACTAAAACATGCAAATAAACTGACCCTTTCATTTTTTCACTCTTGCAAAGCAAAAGGGAAAATATGTTTTGATCTCTACTGACAAACTGTATCCAGGTGTGTTTAATCAGCTTCATCATTCTGACGTTCTGTCTAAAAGTGAGCGTCTGATGCAAAGACTGTCTCTCTTAACATGGTTAAGAGAGACAGTTAAAAGGTTATCTACGTAAGAACAAAGCACGCAGAATCTGGATCAGAACAGAAACATTTGCTTTATTGGATAATAGTAAGTCAGAAAGGTTGCCACACATAGAAAAATCTATGTGTAAAATTTTTTCAAATGTGTTGTACATTTATAATATGGCTAACTTTAATTACAAACGTTCTTTCATGTGATTTACTGTAGTTGTTTAAAATAACTAAGTCTTACAGTGCAGTTTGCAACAGATTGTACTTGCTGCAACTTTCCCACAGCAACCAGATGTTAAAGGTGGTAAACAACCATCCAGCCTTGCTTTAATGTTATAGTAGAATATCCTGTAGCCCGGGGCATCTTTTGGGATTCCCCTTAATTTTCAGAAAGTGTACTGTTACAGTTAACTCCACTCATTAAATGCATTTACAACCCACCTTTTCTCCTTTGATGCTTACACCCTGCTGGCCCCTCGGCCCCCTCGGTCCTGAGAGCCCTCGATCCCCCTGCAGAAAAATAAACCTGGTGAATCCCATCAATTTACATCACAGCATTTACAAATATGGCCACGGGAAGCAAATAGGCTAAAAGTCTGTCCCTGTGGGGAAACGTAGTGACTCCATGTTATTTGCCTACAGTGCTTTTTGATTCAAGACAGTCTGGGTAAAAAGTGGGACTTAGCTAATTTCCAGTGGGTCTCATAACAGAAGCCCATTGTGAGCCTAGATTGACTAATATTTGATGCAACTTAGGCAATCTGTTTGAAATCCACACACATGGATGTGGGAACATCCATGTGTGTGGATTTACGGTACTGACAATTAAATTACGGTACTGACAATTAAATAAAACTTTTACATTTCTTAATGGAAAATGTTCAACAATCACATACAAATACTACTGTTAATTAACCCACAAACTGCAACAGTAAGATGGTAGCATTATTTTGTAACAATGCACAATACTTCCTATTATTCGCAGAAACTTTCCAAGTCATCTCAGTTCCTTTCTAAGACCTTACCAAGTATTTTGTGGAACCTTAAATGCAACATTCAATGAACTTTAAGGGAATTATCAGACTCTGTCTTGGAACTTATAAATGATTTTTATGAAACTTAGCAATTTCATGAAAATAATTTCATAAAAAGCATTTTAAGTTTTCAAGAACTTACAAATGCACATTATGAAAATCTGACAGAATCTTAATGAAACTTTCACAAAACCTAGCAGGTACATTCACCTAGCTTACATGGAGGTTTCTGAAACATACCAGGCGTTATAATGAAACTTTTGTGGAACTTTCTGGGTTCCTTCAGGAACTGGGTTAAATTACGAAAAGACACTTTCATGGAGCTTCGGCTGAACTCATAAAATGTGTTCTGCAGATGTTCGTCAGACGTTTTATGAAAGTTCCTAAAAGTACCTGCTAAATTTTCATGAATGTTCCATCAAAGTTCTCTGGAACTTTCCAGAGGTTACCTTGTAATTCAGCCAAGTTCCTGAAAGTACTACAAAAAATACTACCACTACCACTGTTATTTTTGTTAAAGTTGAAGTAAGTGCTTTGCTACCAGCTGTGCATTTCTGTCCTAAATGTTGAATGGATTGTCTTCTTTGTGTTTCAGGAGGCAGCATGTCGTCGCTTGCTTGGATCAAAGCTCTTAGAAACAGAAACCAAGATAGTCAATATTTGAGCTGCGAGTCTGAGAGCTGGAACAGGGGCTAATCTTGACAGACTGGAGAATGGCCCTAATAAGATACAACCAAATTGCCTCTCAGTTACGGTTTTAAATTTCATCTTTTGCACTTGGCTTTCTAATATCTTTATTTTCTGTATAATTTTAAGTCTAGAGTTTACTTTTAATGGTTGATAACAACAGTTTCTCTTTGTCCCTTAGCTGACTTCGACTGAAAACATATTTTTATCAATACAGTATGTGAAAGTCACTGCATCCTTCTGTCCTCCCTAAAAAGAACAACTATTTTCATTAGCTTCCTATCTAATGCGCAGCACTTAAAAATAACCTTTGGTCCAGGAAGTCCTTCTCCTTGGGGTCCTTTTTCCCCTTGAACGCCTTGCTGTCCTTGGGGTCCCTATAAAGAAAGTAAAAATGTACATGTCACACAGTAACAAGAAAATGAACAATATTAGTCTAAAGGAGAGTCACAAATTGTGTATTGTAACTTACAGGAGGACCAGGCTCTCCCACCCCATGAGGACCAGGAGGACCTGGTCGACCCTGGAACCCCATGTCACCCTACGGATTAATAAAAACGTATTAAGTAACTCTCAATGATAATAATTGATCACAAATATTTACAAAAAAAAATTTATATAGACTATGTATGATGACTTACTTTTGGACCAGGAAGTCCAACACCAGTTTCTCCTTGAATTCCCGGAGGACCCGAAAGGCCTCGTTCTCCCTGCAATAAAAAAAACAAAACAGTTTAACAAGTTTTAAAAATATTTTTGAGTCTTAATGCTTGGCTTTAGATTAATTAATAGGTAATAAAAAATAAGCGGTTAACCTGTTGGTGTTTGTGTTTAGAAAAAAACATATCAGTCAGTAGCTAACTGGTAATCCGAGATTGGCGCCATCTTAGAAGTTCTATAATTTCGAAACACAAAATGCAAACACTAATTTATGAATAACTAAAATGTTAACACATATTTTACAGGTTTTAATTATAGAAGTGGAGGATTATTTACATAGAAACAATAGGCATGTGTGTTAACTTTTACTCTGTCCTCAAAATATGTTTCACACAGGAGGATTATTGATGGCGCACAACCTTCAACCTCCAGTTTCTGGACAAATAATTACCTGTTTTTCTGTACATCACTGCTCAATGTAAATGTGATTATGTTTGACACGTTTATGAAATACTCTTAGTTAAATGAGACTGGGGGATATTTAAGACAGCTGAGATTTCTTTTCTGTATTTTCTCATTTAATTTAGGTAGCTATTAAAAATGTAAATGTGACTGTGAGTAATATAATGATTTCAACCTTTTATGGTATAAAAACATATCATCATTATTCATATTTTCATTGTGGCTTTTATAACTAAGCTTTTATAGTATAATGATAAGTATTTATGAGGTATTCAATCATACAACAGTTCATTCAATGGGGAAAAACAAAAATCATACTAAGAGACCACTAAGACTCCAGTTAATCCTAATCCTAATACAGATATTTCCATGGCCAGACAGGCCACACAAACTTTCCTTCCATGCCTGTAAATGTAAGCCATGTTTGAGAGACTGACATTGCTGCAGGGACTTTTCTTTGCTCTGTATTTAGTTGCAGGAAACAGGCCATAAGAGATCCTGCATTCATTATGATGATTGTAGTAGTGAGTCATGACGGGGGTAAGTGTTTTGCTTTGGGGTTAATACCAAAGTATTACTGCTCCAAAACTCTTGTTCTAACATATCATAAAAGGAAATGCAGAGCGGAGGTTGCAACATATATGTGGTATGAGCAGCAAAATGAAATTAGTCAAATAAGAGATAACCTGTTTTCCCTGTGGCCCCTGTGGTCCAATGTCTCCATGTGGTCCTGGTAACCCCTGGGCAGAAAATCAAACAGAAATTTATAGAATGATCAAAATGTTTTCATTTCATAGGTGATTTTTTTCCCCCCATTCCTAAAATCAAATAGGATTCCAGTAATTAATTCATTTTTGTCAATAATAGTTCATTGTAATAGTTCAAAGTGATAAATGTATACAGTGTACATTTTATTATCATACTTTTTCAACAACAAATAAAAGAAGTAAAGAACATGGAAAAAATATTAGTGTCGTATGAAGTATTACAAACCTGCAGACCTCTTTGCCCTCTTGTTCCAATTGAACCTTCTGGGCCCTGAAGCACATCATACAGAAAAAAAGAGTTACTAACTAATCAAAGTGTAAGGAGAGAAGAAAAAACAACCAGCAAACTGTAGATTCAGCAAGTATCAACAACACTCTCATACCCTGTCTCCTTTGATTCCTGGAGTACCGCACTCACCCCTCTCACCCTGTGCAGAAATTACAAATATTAAACATGTATATGCATATATGGAAACGGCTTTTCTAACTTTTTGGATTGATCTGAATACCTTATCTCCTTTGTAACCAGGTTTGCCCTGTAGATAAAAGTAATTATTGATTTTAATACAAGATATCAGCAAAATAATCTGTTTTGTTGGTGAGTTACAGCATTTACCTCAGTTCCTTCTCGCCCAGGTATTCCACTTAATCCTGTTTCTCCCTGATGCAAAAGAGAAATTACATTTGGTAATAACTGATTTTTAATAATTTTTTTTAGCTAAAATAGAGCTGGGAAGTCTATGTTTTCTAACCAGAAAAGCTCAAGAAAATGAAATAAAATTTAAACTTAACTTCAAATTGCATCAACAGATTTGGCAAGGCAATTTTTAAGTACCTTAAACCTGCATTCTTTATAATGACCAACAGAGGGCGACTTCAGGACTTTCAAACTTCAAATTGGTCACAAATCGATATTGGACTTGAGCTCCTGGATTGTCTTGGTAAATACTTTGCTACTGAGAAACATTGTCAATCATCATCTTGGTTCTGTAAACATGTGACCCAAAAAAGGAAACCAGATATTGATGTGGTGTGTTTGTTTCAGATGAATGTTGTCCTCACTATGGTGTTTCTTGAAACAGTTTCAGAAGCCCTGAGGTTTTACACTTCATTTGACATTACATTTAGTTCATCCATCCATCAACCCCAACACTTGCTTTAACTGGCAAGTAAAACACATATTTGATTGACATGTTTCTTCCATGTTACATTTTTCAGGTGTATAATTCTAATGATCACATGTCGTTAACAACAACCCTTTGACAGTTCCCATATGAGCTCATTTTCACTGCCAGTTGGGGAATTTCCCAACTCAAAGCAACACACCTTTTGCCCTTTCTGCCCCGGAGCTCCATCATCACCGGGCCGACCTTTCTTACCCTGAGGAAAGGAACAAAACCGGGGGTCAAAATTCAGCAATTTTCTGTGTTTGACATTCTGTTCTCTTGTTGAGAAGAGCTCAAATGGCTTTAACAATTGATGCCTTGATCCTATGACCCATAAATTAAAGCCTGTCATGAGGAATATTTACAAAGTTCGACTCGCTCTAGACAGATATCGTTGACAGCACTCTGTGACTGTCACAAGCAACGAGCTATCTTGTCCAAACACTGAGCGGTTTCTGGTCTGAGCTGCACCTGGCCCACAAATGTATCTGTTGCTATAAACCTCACATTGCTGCCTGGTGGTCATTAAACTAATGAGAGCAATTATGAGAGCCTCTATTGTCTGGGTGTAAGAATTTGAGGAATTTTTCCGAGGTGAGGGCACCTGGACACCCCGCTGTGAGTTTACCTCAGAGCTTGACCATAACTGAGCTGTTTATTTGAGGAGGGGATGGGACTGAATTTGAGTCTAGTTAACGGTGAACATAAGCATTCCCAATAATTACATTACTGTGTCTTTATGATCCCCAAATGGCACAACAGGCTTAGCAGATAGAAAATAACGTTATGATACCAAAGCTTGTGTATGAACAAGAGGGCTCACTTCAACATAAACTGTGTGTCTCATGCATTTTTAGTTAAAACATGCTTGTTTTTCATTCATGGACGTCACCAACAGTGGGTTTAGTATCCAGAAATTTTAATTAAGAGTAGCAATGTTTCATAAATATAATTCAAGAGAAAATAATTAGTATAGTGTAGTAAAGCTACTCCAAAAAGTTATTTTTTTAAAAACTGGCTGATGTAAATGTAACAGAGTAAATGTAGCTAGTTAGTATGTAAACAGTATGTTTGACATTTGTGACATCTAATCAGACTGAACTTGACTGTTTTGCAGATATTCCATAAACAGCATTGTGAATGGAATTGCACCAAAAGTCATTTCTATAAAGTATTGTCTGTAAGGAGATGAAGAGAAATGCACAACACACTTTTCAGAGTTATGAGTACATATTTTGATAAGCACGCTCTGCATTTTTAGTACATACAAGCGTAATAAAAAAAACACTAAGGTTTAGGGTCATAAAGAAAACAAAATTTGGAAAAATGTGGCTTTTGTGAGGGTAAATGCTCACCGTGGACCCGCTGGGTCCCCGTTCTCCTTTCTCACATGCACATCTCTGAGCCAAGGGACACTTGAAAAACAAAAAAAAAACAAATTTAGTCAAATCTAATTACACTGCATCAAATGCTAACTTTTTCTCAATCTAACTTGGGAATGTACTTACTCCTTCATCAGCTAGGCCAGTCTGAAAAGAAAAGGGAATCAAGTGAAATGCAGTGTTTTTAGGTAACAAGTTATATTTACTGCACTCATGTAGAGGAAGTTGGTCACAAACGGATCATTTTCTAAGAGATGATTTTAAAATAGAAGGCACAAGTTTATACAAGCCATGCAATCATAAAGGGAAAAAGTGATGTAAATTCTACTTGTTCGTACAAAGCAGTCGCAGAGCATTTGGAATCTGTATCTCCAGTGTTTGGTCAGATAAGTCAAACAGTTTTTGTGTAGCTGTAGAGATCAGCGTAAATCCTGATCTGGCTGGCGCATTCTTTCATTTGTTTCTCCTGAGCATTGTCAAATACCTGAACATGCCTGTCCATGTGTACATTTTGGAGAGATGCTGGTTTAAACTCAATACAACCCTTTTTCCTTTGTGTGTGCTGTCAGGTGACTGGCAAGAGCTCATACTCACTACTTCAGTGAAGATTGTTTGCAGTATGTCTTCGTCTTGCAGATTGTGGAGGAAGCGGGAGGCCGGGGAGCTGGCCAGCAGGCGGAGTTCGGCCATGTTGGCCGTCCCGGTGATGCCCAGAGCAAAGAACTTGATGCCCTGGTTCTTGGCATCAGCAATGGCAGAAAAAATGTCCGGGTTTCTTGGGTGCGAAACGCCGTCTGTGAGCAACACCACCACTTTGATGCTTCCAACTCTGGATTCCTCCTGGTACATCTTTGTCATATTGGTGATTGCATAGGTGGTGTAGGTGCCATGTCCAATGTAGACTATAGGCATGATCCGGTTCTTGAAGTTTTCGGGTCCCCTCCAGTCTTTGAGGGTTTGCTCCTTGATAACATGACTGCTGTACTGCAGCAAGGCCACCCTGGAACTCAAGCTGCGGCCGCTTGGCAGCCGCGCTCCTTGGACTCTGTCCACCATGTCCATCGCAAAACGCTTTTCCTGCTCATGATTGTCTTTCGCGCTCTCAGAACTGTCCAACAAGAAGGAAAGCTCCAGGCTGCAGTCTTCATCCAGGATGGCTGTGAGGAAAAAAACAACAAAAAAACAAATTTGCAGTAGTAACTTAAGGTTTTTGCAGATTAACTAAACATTGACTGGCAAATCCACAACTTCATGAAACAGCGGTTTAGATAAGCATAGAGTTATACAGCCAAGTAAATACTATAGTGTTGTGAAATATCACAATATACACCCCAACTTAATTCAAAATAGCAACTAAAATTTAAAATTTTAACATATATTAAGAGCTTGCTGGTGTACAAGAAGTCTGAGGGAAGTGGTTTTACTCTTAATTTAGGGACTAATTTTACTTTGACAGAAGAAAGAAAATGAAAAGTTGAACTCAAGGTCTTGGAAATAGCTTTCAACACCAGAACAACAATGGATTGCCTCACTGAGTGATTGGACTGCAGGAGTGGTTACACATGAACTCCCTTAGCTTGAGAAATGGCAATTTCTGTTTTGGCTAGAATATTCCTCTAGGTTTTTAGCTTAGTTCTTTTTGGATTTCTAGATTGAGCTGTGGATTCAGAGTTTAGTTGGATACAAAGAAAAACCCTTTTAAAGAAAGTTACCAAGTGAAACTATCCTTACATCCACGGTCAACAGAGGGGATATTGAATAGTCGAATGACTTCATGTGAAAAATAAATAAAAATAGTTTATGATACAAACAAAACCATTTGATGCTACTGAAAAGTGGTGGTCCAGTTTAATTGGATGGGGCAGGACTTTAGTTTTACTGAATCAGCCTTTGCAGCTCCATGGGAGGCGTCGTTATTAGAGGCTGATTAATCAATGATAGGTGGAAACTGGAGATACGTCATCTTAGAGAGTATATTCTTCTTAAAACATATAATCATTTCTATAAGTAAACAGACAGGTTCATAACATTTAAGGTGTAGCACATTAATTGTTATTCAACAAATAGTTGACAACTAATTATAGTTTATTAAAGCCCTTTGAATGTCTAAATTAGCACAATTTCTTCCATATAACAGAAACTTTATCAGATTTTTTTATACATTCAAAGATCTGAAAAAAATTAACTATTGAATAACTGTCCAGCTGGGACATTTTTAAATATCCTTATAATTGCAGGTAAATGGTCAAATTTGAGGTGTTTCTGAGGACTACAACATAGATGAATAAATAATACTGATGTTGTGCTGTGACAGCTGTCTGAAGCATTTTCCTAATTTTCATCAAGTTTCTCACCCTGTCCATCATGGATACTTGCAGCTACCGGCCTGGCTCTGGATTTCTTGTACGTTTTCCTTTCCTCTGTAAAGTCTTGAGCCCAAACGCTGGAGATTGAGGTGACCAGCAGCACTGATGTAAAACAGGGCAGCATCCTGGCCCCTGAGGAGAAAGTGACACCCAATCAGAAATCAAACAGCTTTACAAATCCAGGTACAACAAAAGATTAGTAGCAAGAAGGAGCAAAATGCACCCTGGAAACAGCATAACAATAATCTTCGCAGCGACTCACTCTGAATTTCAAAGATGTTCAGTTTTCCAGTTCTTCTGCTTCCTGTCAAATTGCAAGCTTGAGAGATGAAGCAGAGGGTCGGCACAGACCGTAGGCTGACTGTGCCCTGCAACGGCAGCAGACACTCTGGGAAAAGAGAGAGAAAGAACCAGAGATGCTCCCTCCTCCTTTATAAGGAGACAGATCTTGTGGAGTCGTGCCAAGACTCCTGCTGTTGCCTCAGGGCAGGAGAATGCTGTCGGGATGAGTTGTTAAGACTAAAAAAACAATGTATGTTTGCTGAGAGTGGTGTTTTAAAACCTGCCAGTGAAGGTGGCTGCAGATGTAGAGATTTGCAAGTGAAAAACACATTTTAAAGTCATAGCCATTGCATTGTTTGATTGGAATACCACAGGTTTTTGACACCTTTAAGTTGCAGAGCGTGTTTGAACTCTTACCACTACTGGCACACAAACCAACACCTCTGAGACCGGTGGGTTTCTTTGGAGAAAACTGAACCTGACAACAGAGTTTTAGAGCTGAGATGCAAAACAGTATTAAGCCCACAGTTTGGAACGGTTTGTAGTTTAGAGGGCATAATGGAAAAGAACTGGCCACCTTTGGTTTCCACCCAGGACTTTGGAACAACCATAGCGGCTCTGGCTGACGAAATGGGGTTGATCCAAGGTCAAATAACTTCATATTGTTTTAAATACCAAGCAACGGCCACCAGAGTGCGTAAAGGACCCTAGTGGCCTCCCTAGGACTCCCTACTTAAATAAAAAAAAGTTGTTCCAAACTCATGGTCTAAACATCAAAGATCTGTTGTTTTTGGATTACAACACACTTATTAATTTAATGAGGTCTTGGAAAAATAATCAGTGAAAGTATGTGATGTTTTAATTTGTTTAATCAGTATTAAAAGTTTTGCACCAGCAGGTGAGTGGCATGCAAAATATTTCCAGCAGATAAATTACTGCAACCTGCAGGCAACTCTCCACCCTCCGGACCCTGAAGAATGACCATCTGACCATTCAGTGGTCCAGCTGACCTTTAAGTGATCTCTTCCTGGTGTGCTTAAAGATGAGCTGGGTCCTGTGCAGACTGGCAGAAAGTTCACAGAGGCTTCTCCTGCCTATGGTGCTCCACGATGAAGAGGCTTTGTGTTGGAGCCCTAGGCCACAAGTAATTAGAGGAGACTTTCTGACACCAAGGAATGTTGCACTTAATGACAGTTCAGGAAAAAAACAATCCCTTTCCATCTTTGTTCCACTGACAATAATCAAAAATGTACATGTAAGGGATTTATAAGTATTTTTCTGAGTAATGTTCCTTTATAGGCATCAATGAATAGATTATTTAAATGTTGTCGTTAAGCTTTGGATTATTTTTATTTTTTTTTTACCTCTCTTACCATTGACATTTTTGTGGTGGTAACATAAACTTGGGTTCTCATTCAGCCTTGTTTTTTCTACAATTCTAGCTCTTGAATTTATTCATAAGGCAATAACATTATGTATTTTCCAGGAACATAGTGCCATTTTATAGTATGATAAAGTAACTATGTTACCCTCAGTTGTGCTGCGTAAATCAACCATGATCTTAAAAGACATTTTACTATGCAATTTGACAAAATTGCGCTTTTGTCTCTTTAAGAAGCTCCTGCATTTCCAGACACAATATCCCAAAAATGTTCACCCAATCACAACATAACATGATATTATATTAAGTTCGAACACATGATACCACACATTAAATTCTCCTCTGGCAGAGGAACATTCATAAATGTGATTTTCCTTTGCGGCTGTGAACATTCGTAAAGTTTCTTCTCCAGAAACAGTGAATCATTCTAAGTGGGTGTTCTATTTCCATTCTTACTGAAAAGTAGAAATTAAATGAAAATATATTATGGTTAAAAAAAAATGAGAAAGCATTTATTATATTTAAACATTCTTTCTGAAAGATATTTTATTAGGAATTAGTAAGAAAAACCACTCTGCTACTTATATAGTGCAAAGTGTCAACCTATAACATGGCGAAGTTTTTGATTCAATGTCTTCTCCTGCGTCAGCAGGTTGTTGCTGTGCTCCTTGAAGGCATCAAAATCCTGTAGAAATACCACACGTTCAGCACTTTGATTGCCTTAGATTACAGTTTTGTGGTAAAACAAACCTCGTTCAGCTTCTGCTGCTCCAACATGGATTTGTCCAGAGCAGCCTGGAGGTACTTCACTCGTGTGTCTATATCCACTGCTTTTGCGTCCGATGCAAATCTGAGGAAAAGTTAAGATTGCATTAATAAACACACCTCAGACAATAGAGATGGAACCATATGGAACCACTATGAGGTCTCAATGATTACGTAGCATTTCTGGTTTAAACAGGACGCCATGAGACTATTCGTATTGAGAGGACATATTGGAAAGTTCTATAAAAATGCAAAAGTGGGATTCCCTCCAGCCCCCTAAACTGTGGGCCCCTCTTCCATAAGGAGAGCATTAATCAGTCTAGGCAGACCACATCTCAGTGGGGTAGTGTTTGTGCTTCTTCCATTTTAAATAAATTAAATACAGTTTGACTCTGTTTACTCATTATGTTCCCTCTACAATCAGTTGTGTGCACTTGGTTTTATTTAGGAATTATAGGGGTGTAAATACATAAAATGTCAATAAAATTAATTGAAATTTGTAATTTTATTGTGAGAAATCCTAACATAGATACTTTTGCAGGGCACTATATAGTATAAACAAGGCAGTGACTCATGGTAATTGTATTTTACCTTCTCTGTGCTTCAATTTTGGCTTTTTCCTCGTGTTTCCATTTTGTTTGCAGCTCCTGGATTTTTTCCTGTTTTTCCTGTATAGAAGATGAGTTCGTATGGAAAGCCAACACTTTACAATTTTTAATTTATTTTTTGGCAAATATTAGTATTTTATTAATAACAAATTATTTTAATTTACCTGGATTGATTTGCCTCTTTCCATAGAAATGTCCAATAATTTCTTTCTTTCGCAGCTCAGATGCGCTATGGTTTCTTTTAAGCTCGTCTCCTTCGACGCGTGTTCTTCTTGAGCTTCTGAAAGTTTTAGCTTCAAATCTGAAAGTTTGGAAGAACAAACTTTATACATGTACGGCTGCATTACTTGTAACTTAAAAATGAATCGAGTTATCTACCTTCACAACTTTCCTCAGCCTTTTTCTGCTTATTTTGAGCATCAAGCAACTGATCGAGTAGTGACAACTCTTTGACTCGATGCTGGAATGCTTGTTCTCTGAGGTTTGACTCACGTTCAGCGATTGTCTCACTTCAGATATAAGATGGTATGATTAGGGACATCAACAAAGAGCATAAATAAAAACATAAACATAAAAAGGTCAAATAAAAACATAAAGCGTAAGATTGATAATAAGAGTCAAAGTCAAAGGTTCCCTGTATTCAAAAATCCACACATTTTACCTTTGCAATGACATTCCTAATGTTTTAGGAGGCTGGAAAAACAAAACAATTGATATATCTTTTGAATTGGATTTAAAAAATTACCTGAATTCCTGTTCATTTGTGGTACATTTATTTCTGAGCAGGTTATTTTCTTGCAGCAGTTTTTTAACCAACATTTCTTGATCATGTAGTTTCTTTGAGAAGAGTGAATCATTTTCCAACTGCAGCCGCTTGACTTCCTGCTTTAGCTCCACGTTCTGGTGTTTGTGCTCCTCCATGAAATGAATGATTCCCTGATTGTTGGCTGCCAGATCTGTGAATCTACTTCTTAAAATAACTTCTCTCTTTCTTTCATCCTCTAGTTCTTTCTGGCAGAGAGCTAGTTGGTCCTCAAGGTCAGAGTTGATTTGCTGAAGGGCTTGATATCGCAGATGGGTTTCATCGGCTTTTTTTTTCAGTGTGTAGATCAAGGTCGACTGCTCATCTATCCTGGACCACAGTATATCCCTGCTGTCTTTGAAATCAGAATAATTTTGTGGATTTGAATTTGATGGCTGAATACCTTCTGCATGCTGGGGGAAAAAAAGGAAAACAATCTTGGGTTAAAGACTTGTCAACAGTATCCACATTCATGGTGATTCATCTAAAGACAGGTTTTTCTGTTTTTATTTATTTATTTGTTTTTTCATCATTATTTTTCCCCAAAAGCACTGAAACTTGCAGTCTATAATTGCACATTACAATTTTCTCTTCCGGCTATTGTTTTAAGTCTAAATATTTTACATATATAGAACTGTGGCAACAAAATGAATTAGGCCAGAACAGGAACTTATCTTATTAGGTCCCGCTGATATTAAAAACAAGGGAAATTAAGGGAAAATATTGATTTTTATTGATGTTCGTTTGTTTTCTTTTGGTGTTATTTTTGTGTTTTTAAGTCACATATTGTGCTAATACAGAAAATACTTGTATCAGATGTTCAAACTGAAACATCGGTTTTCCTTGTGTGGTGTTTCCCCAACAGCTCTTTTTTTTGCAGGTTTTACACTTCAACATCCCCACAGATTATGTTCAGTTTGGAACATAATGTCTTAATCCAACATGTAATAATTACAGATTTCATAACTGTAATGAAATATAATGTAATGTAATGATGTTTAACTGAGGAACTGCTTTGACAACTGTTGCTAGTTGTCGCTCACTGCTGATCAAACTACTAATATTGGTTTGAATTTACCTTTTTTGACTTACCTCCCTATTAATTTCGTCTTTCTCAGAGACGTCCTTCGAATCTTTAAGTGGACTCGTCATGATATGCGCCGGAAAAAGTCTAATTTTAAGCTAGATTTTCCCCCTGAACAAGCACTACAGTTAGATTATTGTGTTCGGTTGCTAATAGCAACCGCTCTATTTTGTTTTAACGGTAGTTGACAAACTAGTTTGAGGTAAATACCGCCACCTATCGTACCCCAGTATGTAGTGCAGAATCTAGCACGTCACGTCACAAAAATATCAATCCTACAAAATTTACATTTTTAGCCGGAATTAAATCAGTGTTCATGGTATCTTTAAGCCGGAAGCCCTTAGGATACACTGGATTTCTTTTCTTATTGTGTTCCCCCGTAATAATTTTGCGATGACAACTTTCAATTTAAAGTTGTACATAATTTACCTTTAAAATAACGTTGGTGAAAATGTGTTCAGTCACTCTTAATTATTTATTAAGGTGTTTATGTTTGTGTCAAGTGGACAATAAAAAATAGAAGATATAGAACCAAAACTGTCAGCAGATGGCGGTATAATCCCGTGAAAATAAAGTGGGGTCCAAATAGTTTATCTTTCTTTCTTAATTTCTTCCGTCCTTTCGTCATTTAACAGTATTTCCCAGGTTGTATCCCTTTCGCACCTCTCATCTTGTGCATAACTTGTTTATCTGGACTTCCGTTATCCTACCTATCCAATTAACTATTTTTGTTAATTTTGTTTCTTTGTTCAGTGTAAACTTTCCACGTGTCTTCTTATAAGCTGCATTCCGATATCTTCAAGATTATTTAAATGTAAATATGTTCATCATTTTACCGATTACTGTGAAATTGTCTGTTTCTTGAAGAAAATGTCAACATTTTAGTTGATTTTTTTTTCTTCAAAAATGATGCATGTTTAGTCTTTTTATTATCTTTTAGGAGATGCTTTTCTCGTTTTCCACCAGAAAAAAAAATATTGGCCGAGATGCATTTATTTTAAATTGAAATCTGCCAGTGATATTCGAGCTTTTAAAACATAAAGCATCCGTCGGTAGCGCGGATGATTTGTTGGCTTTGCCATTTGTCCCCGCACGATGGCGACAATGAGCTTCTTACAATAAATTTTGGAAACAGCAAAGGGCCGAATTCTTCCTCTCGGGTTTATAGACGTATTGATTTGAAGTCACACTATACGAATTTATTTAGTTTCGTTTTGTTTTGTGAGAGAAGAAAGCGATTTAAATAAATGATAACATTAATAATAATAAAAAAAACATTCAAGTGAATTGTGTTTTTTTTTGTTTATCCCCGCTTTCATTTATGTGTGAATTCCTTAGTCTGTTTTCCCAAGCATGAATATACAGACCCTCTGTTAGTTCCCAAGCGTGGGGCAAAATTATAACAACGACGACCCGCTGAGAGTGTAAAATCACTGGCACTCAGGAAAGCTCGGACCTGCATGGCATTATGGCAGCTTCCACGGGGGATTTATCCAACAGGCCGAGGGCTGGGCTGGGAGCTGGGAGGAGGAGGAGGAGGAGGACGGCGGTCCTGGCCTTTGTCGACGCCCCCTTTCATCAACTAGCGGGCCGAGAGGGACAGAGGAAAGCTACAGCATCCCAGCCTCAGTCCTTACAGCTCCTCCATCTCTGTAGCGCGGAGCTGGACGGACAGAGCCAGAATGTGGAGAGCACCGCCGCTTCAGCTCTTTTGCTTCTTCTTCTTATGCTCTGTTACGTGGTGCCGTGCTGACGGTAAGTTTTCTAACTCAGTTATTCCTGCTGCTTCCAGTTTCTGTGTGAGAGAGTTGAATGAGGAGGACCTGGGGAGTTACATGTGACTCAGCCTGTGCACTTGTTGCTCATCAGTACAAAGCAGAGGAATTAGACTAAATACACACACACACACACACACACACACACACACACACACACACACACACACACACACACACACACACACACACACATATTGGGTTCAACAATTTAGCTGCCACATAAATATATATGTATATGTAAATATATTAGATAATCTTGCCATATATAAAAAATATCTATTGCAGGATACATATATATGCCATTGCAGGTTTATTTCATTTTTGTGTTTTTAATGGAACCACTTTAGAGACATTTAGAGCTGCCAGTTCTTACCTCCTAGTTGTAGTTTAAAGGTTGAGTACAAAGCCTCTCTCAGGCAGATTGGAGAACTTTTGCCTGAGCTTTACTTGTTGCTAGGTAGCAGAAAAGAGCATGTGACTTACAGACAATCTGTGAGGACTGAGGGACTGCTGGTACAAATCTCATTCAGCGGGGCAGATTTTCACTGCCCCGCCTAAACTTCATCAAATAATCTCTGCTTTTTCTCGCATGCGAAAGCGAGAAAACGCTCAGAAGCTACTCTGTGAATGTGACGGCCTCACACTTGTGCATGTTGTTTGCAGCACAGCTAGATCCTGCTTCTCAGATTGTAATCTGCTTTCTTTTTGCTCAACTCTTAGCATGTAAGCTCCTTAGTGTGAATCAAGCAACTAATTACACTGCAGCTGCTGCAAACTGGAATCATTTCTACCCAGGGAACTGCTCAGAGTTGAGAAGGGTTACTTGTATTGCTTATTTTAGTAACAATAATAATGGTAATAAAAAAAGCTAATCTATTTCCTCAAAGAAAATATGTCAAATGTAAAGGGAAATCTGTGTTGGCTCGTACTTCCCTTGGCATTTCCTTTGAAAGTGGGCAGTTACAGAACTATAAATGAAATTTTGCTGATGGCAGCTGAAGCATACAAAGTGATGACTGAAGTAAAAATAACTGAATATCATCTGGCTTAGTCAGCAGACTTACATTGATCATTAACTAGATATTTATCCCAAATGATGAACTGGATGGAGCGTGCCCTAAATCGTAGTCTATTTAACACTGGTGCTTTACCTCATATTCATCTTGGACCTGAATTTTGAATATAATGTTTAATTACAGTTGCAGTAAACAAAGTTGTAATTACATATTCACATACTTTCTAAAAGAGACTCAGCCATTTTCTCTCTTGCCCCCTGACATTAATTTAGACTATGTTTAAAAAAAATCAATTATTTCTATTTGATAAAACACATTTATTTTTATTGTGTTAACACTATTCAATTTCGAAAGTAGACTTACATCTCTAACATAATTCCTTGAAGCTACATGACTTTGACTTCCATGGAAAACGGTTTTCCTTTTTCACTGTCACCATATGCTTGCTCAGCATGGGGAATTGCTGCACACTTAGTAACTCTATGCAGTCAGCTGTTCTGTGTTGCTACATGGACTTTCAGAGGGTTTCCTTTGATGTAAACCTTTTATGAACTTGTATTCTAAACATAACTTAGCTGGATTTTTTTTATGACTAAGATCAAATTGGTAGCTGACTTTAAATTGGTCGATGTAATTGGATTCAATTGATATATATATTATTTTAGTTTATTTGTGCTTTTTCAAATTATATTGTGACTCAATAATCCCATGTTGTTCCCATTTTGCTATAATTGTTTTAGCAGGTGAACATGACACCCTCAGACATCTAGAAGTCTTGCATTTATGTAAAAGTCCCCCACATCTTGAATGATTTATTTTTTTCCCCGCATTTGGTCACTGAAGAAAGCAAGGGGTGTTAGGTGTTGTCATCCCTACAGGTGGGGTTCCAATACACTCAACTGTTGTGAATTAACTAAGACAAAAGACCTAAAATCATGCTCTTGATGCTGCAAAGAATAACATTTTGTATTGTTTTCTTATTTTTTTTCAATACCCCTACCATTTTCGGTGAGCTTTCGCGTCTCAGCCCCTAAAAATATACACATCTGATATCATCAACAAGTATAAGTAGATTCTGTCAAACTGGCCAAATATTGATAGTACTTATATATTATCCCAATAAAAATTACATCCAAGCAATCCACTGCAGTTGTGATTTTGCAAACACTGAAACTGAAATGATGAATGTGACTCTATCTATCTATCTATCTATCTATCTATCTATCTATCTATCTATCTATCTATCTATCTATCTATCTATCTATCTATAGATTTCTATCTATCGATATCTACAGGTAGATATCGATAGATAGATAGATAGATCTATAGATATCTATAGATAGATGTAATATATAATGTAATAATAACATTAGTTTGTTAATGTGACATTTATCATAATAGAAATAGTTGTGGCAATTCTAATTCACCTTAAGGAGAAAAGGTTTAGTCTAAAGGGTATTTGTCTTTTTTTTAAGTGAGTGTACATAAATATCTGGTTTCAGCTTTGGGTATAAGTCAGGTTTAATAAAGGGTTGCTGCTTTATGCTATTTAACTGTAGAGACAAGGTACTTTCTCTAATATTCTCTATTATCCTCCACAGAAATCCTTTAATTTGATAGTTATTCTTACCTTATACATTCTGCTGCCTGCTTAACAGGCTTTCAGATTGATGCTGCTACTCATTGCTTACGTTGGCCTTAATGGCTAATGTGACACTGCCAAGTGTCACATTAGCCATTAAGGCTAACCAGTACCAGTAATCATCCTCTGATGGTTTTTGCTGATCTTGACATGTTTAGTTAGTAAATAAACTTGTTTTCTCTGGTAATCATTTGCTAGGAGGATCTTAATAACCCCACCAAAGTACACAGTAAGTGCATTTTTATGCAGTCATGTGGAAAAACAAAAAACTAAGCAACGTCTTGGTCAGTGTTTTGCACTTGTGTGTTAGAAAGCAGCTGGTCAACTGCTCGTCTTCTACTAGTAAATGTTTTTGTTTGCCTCTGAGCTTTTTCTAGGCCGGCACATTCATAAATAAAACCCGGCACATGGCAGCTTCTTTCCGGTGCGCAGACCTAAATCCTTCTGCAACAGTAACGTTTCACTCCAAACTGAAATACGTTTGGCTCAATTCGCTCAATTTGTGAGTAAATCCTTTTGTCTCACCAACATCCCCACACACCCACCATGTTAGTTCAGCTTCTAACCTGCTTCTGGTAAGCTGTGACTCACTGTCCTGAGGGAAAATTAAGTTGTACAGTATCCGTAGTATTGCGATCTGACATTACATTCAGGTTTTTTTCCCCCTCCACCAAACCGCTGAGCGTTCCTCCCTCCGAACCAAGCCTCGGCTCTGTTCTTCTATTTATTCCTCCCCTTTGCTTCCAAGCTCCTAGGTTTTCTAGCTGCTTTTGGAGTGTACCAGTGAGAGCCAAAGTCACTTGTTTGGCAATTGACGGCATTCTGTTGCATTGATTTCCATATGAAACAGGCAGCAGCACTTTGCTCTGACAGCGTGGACGGGTCCTGCGTCTCACGCTGCCAGCAGCCGTCCTCGTAACTTTTCACCACACACATTCAGCCCCAGGCGACAGCTGTGCCTAAACAAGACGACATTGACGAAAGCTTAAAAACATCTTTTGGTTCCTGCATGCGTGCCTCAAAAGGCTTTCTTTGCTTTAGTTTTAACTAACCTAAGCAACGATTGTTTGAACTTAAATATCTGCTACAAAAAAATGGTTGTTTTTTTTGCTCAATGGCATTTCTAGTTATCATTTTGAATCTCATCTGGCCCATTTTGTGCCCAATTGTAATTTCCTCAGCAGGTCGGGGCTTAAGAGAGTTTGGGTGCCTCATTCTAATGCATTTTTTGATGGTCAATAGTATGAACTGCTTTTCTTCACTTACAGATTAAGCAGAGAAAACTCCTGCTGTGACTTTAAGTTGTTAATTAAGGAACAGGAAAACATTAATTTATTCAAGTACTTATGTTGAAATCATTAACAGCCATTTTGAGACTCAAAATCACCCTCATTCTTTGTCCAGAAATTGGAATACAAGATAAAGGTAGCAAACACATGCTTTAATACATGCATTGGAATAATCTTGTAATTCTTTAGCTCTAATATATATATATATATATATATATAAAAAAAAAAAAATATATATATATATATAAACAGGTATCTTGTACTTC
>CAEGAF010040356.1:0-11734 GCA_903067075.1 Micropoecilia bifurca | reverse complement strand
GAAGTCTGGGCCTCCCTTCTGAAGCTGCTGCCCCCGCGACCCGACTCCGGATAAGCGGGAGACAATGGATGGATGGATGGACACAGTCAGTGTTTCAGCTGTTTTACAATTTTCTGGAAGTTTGTTCCAAATTTGTGGTGCATAGAAGCTGAAAGCTGCTTCTCCTGGTTTGGTTCTGGTTCTGGATGCAGAGCAGAACCAGAACCAGAAGATCTGAGGAGTCTAGACTGTTGGTACGGCAACAACAGATATTTAAGGTGTTGTGGTGCTAAATCATTAAGTGATTTGTAAACTAACAACAGAATTTTAAAGTCTATTCTTTGAGCTACAGGGAGCCAGTGGAGAGACTTTAAAACTGGTGTTATTTCTCCATTTTCCTGGTTTTAAACATTTTATTGAGTTTTTCTCATGTTTTCTTCAGGCTCTCTGGTGGCAGAAGCTTCTTCCTGAGCTGTGCAGCCGGACCAGAGCCGGCGCCGGCGCCGACGACGCCATCCTGCTCGCAGCGCTGAAAGGTGGAGCACATGGTCCAACTGGACACGGATCAATAACATGAGCTGCAAACGCTCAAATTACAGATTTGAGTCTTAAACTTCAACTTCTGTTTATTAGTTCAATTTGTAATATTCACTTGGGTCGTTACTGGTTACATTTACTTCAGTAACTATTTGAGACGTGTACTTTTAGTACTATTTTAACTACTTTGTACTTGAGTAATTTTATTATGAAGTATTTCTACTCTTACTTGTGGAGTGGAAAAACAAACATAATAATAATAATAATAATACATTTTATTTGTAGGCACCTTTCTGGACACCCAAGATCACCTTGACATAAAAACAAGTGCATTATAAAATACATACAGCAATAAAAAACATAAAAACACAACATTTATAAAACAGTACAAAGATAATTAAAAGCTATATGCTAGATAAGGATGTGCTAAAAACAAACATGTCTAACATTTTAAAGATACTGGAAAGATGTTTGTAAAATTTTGAATTTAAGGAAAGTTTAAAAAAAATCAGTAAAAAAATGTCAACACGTTTTCTGGCATTTAGCAAATAGAAATAGTTTAGGTAATTTTAACTAAGCTACACGAGAAAAGTTTGGTCTGACTTTAGGAAATAAAAGAAAAATGCTTGTGTGTTTTTATTCAGTGTATATAAATATCTGGTTTTATCTGCAGTCATTTGCTTACATCAAATCAAAGTATTAGGAGCTTAATAACTTTTAAAACACAGATAAAGTCAAATTCTGAACTCAGTCTATGAATTCTGACGTTTTTCTCAAAATTCAGTCTTTCTGCAGATTCTGACTTTCTTTCCACCAGAATTTGACTTTTTTCACCCAAATTGTAAAATTTTTTCCCTCAGAAGCCTTAAAATCAGAAGTTTTCAGATTTTCTCAGAAATCCATTTTTTAACTCAGAATTTTGATTTTGAACTCAAAATTCAGCTTTTTTTTTCTCAGAATCTTGACATTTTTCGGATTTCTGTTTGTTTTTTTAATCAGAAAATATCTGACTTTACTTTACTCATATTTTAATGTACAAAGTTTGACCTTAATCGACAAATTCTGACTTCAGTCTGAATTCTGACGTTTTTCTCAGAATTCAGTCTTTCTGCAGATTCTGACTTTCTTTCCACCAGATTTTGACTTTTTTTCCCCCAAATTGTAAAATTGTTTCCCTCAGAATTTTTAATTTTTTTCCCTCAGAAGCTTTAAAATCAGAAGTTTCCAGATTTTCTCAGAAATCCGACTTTAAACTCAGAATTTTGATTTTGAACTCAAAATTCAGCTTTTTTTCTCAGACTCTTGACATTTTCCAGATTTCTGTTTGGTTTTTTTTGGTCTGTTTGGGACTCGTTTCTCACTTTCTTGCTCTCTGTAAATCGAAGCTTCTTTTTCTCGTTCGCTTCTCTTTGTTTTCCTATTTTCATCCGGTAAAACGTTCCTCATCCTGGTCGTATCAAAGTCTCTGTTCTCATAATGTCATCACTTTTAACGAATTAGAGCCCGACGGTCTGCTGCATTCACAAGATGCTGACGTCGTCCGGTTGTGGTTTCCATGCCGACAGAGACGCTGGAGGTGGTTGCCATGGAGACGGGCCCGGCGGAGTTTCTGGAGCTCCTGCCTGACGACGGCTCGGCGTCGTACTTCCTGCCTCACCTGTTGACGTGCAGCCAGAGACGCCTGCCGGCCTGAGAAACTGGAAACCACTTCCTGTTCCTGTTCCTGTTGCTGCGGCGACGGTGGAGTCAGAACAACGTTTTAGGTTTTTTTTCCTAAGAATATCAGGATGTGAATTTTTAAAGCACTTGATGTAAATCTGAATATTTTAATCAGTTTTATCCTCTTGACTACCAGGAAAAAAAATATTGTCCAATCACCTTTTTTTAAAAAAAAAAAAAAAAAAACCCACAGTAATAAAAGGTTTTATGCACTTAGTTTGTCTCTTCCTAAAAAATGTTATTACTGATAAATGGCACTTTTATGATTTAGAAAAAGGTATGTAAAAAAAAAAAGTCCCACCCTTTGGGATCTTTGAAAAACCCTAAATGTCGCCTCCAGATACCAAAAGGAATGAATTCAGTAGAAACCAGGGGGTGAAAGATATTCAAGTTTAGAAATGTCCTCTACAGAGGACAGAAATGATCTACTGGTAGTCAGGAGGATATGAATGTAAAATCATAGACCTGCGATTATTTATCATTTTATCATGGATTCCAATCAAACTTCACTTCCTGCTTCATTTTGTTTGTGTCTGAGTAAAACATCTATAAGATGAGATGAAACATCTGTAAGATGAGATGAAACATCTGTAGGATGAGGTGAAACATCTGTAAAATGAGATGAAACATCTGTAAAATGAGATGAAACATCTGTAAGATGAGATGAAACATCTGTAGGATGAGGTGAAACATCTGTAAAATGAGATGAAACATCTGTAAAATGAGATGAAACATCTGTAAGATGAGATGAAACATCTGTAGGATGAGGTGAAACATCTGTAAAATGAGATGAAACATCTGTAAGATGAGATCTCTTGTTGAAATGGTGAGAACAAAGTCTCTTTTTTTAGCTTTTTTTTCTTTGGTATTTATTGAAAATAAATCTTTTATTCCAACTACATTCTGAAAAAAACCAGTTTGCTTTGATTTCCTGGAATATATTGATAAAACTGAATTATTTTTGGCTACTTTACTGTAAAACAATCTCAATAATAATGTTTTGTAATTTTTTATCTCCAGACTGTTTCCAGGCCCTTGGTTTGCAGATTAAGGTTAAATTTGGATTTAATGAGTTTTTATGTGTTTTTTTGTACATTTCTGAGACCTGGTTGGAAGTGAATGACCGTCTGATGGTTACAGTTTGATAATGAGCTTTAATCAAGCTAAAAATGTCCATCAACTGAGCATAAACTCTGTAATTACATCTATATGGAACCACATTAATGCCAATTTTTTGTCGTTATGAGATTTTTAAAAAAAAAACGTATGACATTTCTGTCTCATTAAAACCAAAATATTTTGTCTGTTAAATAAGAAAAGTTGCAGCGGTGGAACAGCGACACCTTCTGGTGTTTTTAGACATTGTCACAGAAAACCCCAATATGCCTTTAAACAATTTATAATCCGACTGGATTTTTTTCCCCCATTTTAATAAGAAACTTTTGTGTTTTAACAAGGTTTGTTATGAAACTTTCTGAAGCTCTTAATGTTTTCCTTCCACTCAACTTTCCAGTAAAATGTTTCTGTGTACAAACCTTTTTTTGACTTATTCTCCTTTTGGAGGTTTTCTGTAGCCGTATTTCCATTAACCATGAAATTATGCAAATTGAAAATACATTAAAAAAATTTGCTTAATGGAAACTTGTTTTTCAATTTAAAGCTTTATCATGTCGAAGTTGGTGTGTTTTACAAAATTGCCATGGAAACACTTCTTTCCTTCAACAACTGGATCTTACTACTGGTAGAAACTACAAAGAAGATGACAGGAAGTGGAAGAATTATGTTTTTTTAATTCTTTTTATTTCGCATAAAAATATTTTTTAAAAATGGCGACGACCATTTCACATTTAGCTTTAGTTCTAGATGATATATTTTAGATATTTCTCCCCAACCGTTACACTTAGCAAAAGTACAACTAACAGAAGAAAACAGATCCGGAGGAAAACAAAACCATGGTACAAAAAAATAAAAGTGAAAATAAAACCTGAGGTTTATAGCAGAATAAATTGAGATGTACAGAAGGTTTTTCATTACTTTTCATATGAACAAACTTATTCACGTGATTTTAATTGCGTTTTTATCACTGGTGTAATTTTGTATTTTCATTAAAATGAGATCAAGATGAACAGAAATAGTTCATCTCGAGTTTTTGAGTTAAAAAAGATTCATTTTTACTCTGGTTACTAAGTAAAACTTTAATTTTCAGGTCACCTCGTCTTGTTTTTGAGAAACTGTGACAATCTAATCAGGTTATTGATTTATCGGCTTTAGTTGCTGATGGCAGCCTGAAGTCGTCCGTTTCTGTTCCCATGACTTACAGCAAACAGCGAATCATTTTAAACCACAGCGGACCTGAGATTACAGCTTTTAACACTTTTTAAAGTCGACATCCAGGCAAAATTCAAGAAATCTTCTTCATTGGACTAAATATTTGTGTAGTTTTCAGTCACAAAGGTCACATTCAATGATCTGCAAGCAGAAAATGATGAATCGCATCAATAAAAAACGTCTTCAGCCACGTAAACATGTTTCCAGAGACCAGGGCGTCGCCAGAGCCACTCAGAAGAGCCTGTGACCTTTGACCCCTGATAGGTCTCAGCTGCAGCTGATGAGGCCTCAGCTGGTTAGATGCTGTTTCTGCTGAACCTGGAAACTTCAGCCGGGCTGAAACTTGGGTTTGTTTCTCTGGACAGGATGAAGCTCTGTGAGAAAAAGTCGTCGTTCCTGGGAGTCACAGAAAACATTGAGATGAAACTTTTCTCTTCGAAAGAGGAAACTGTGATGATGACGACGCAGGAGAAAGAGGAGAACAAACAGGTTGGTTCTTCAAGATGAAACGACATATTTACACCGTTGGGTTTTGAATAACTTTAAAAATATATACTTTTAGGAGTATTTTTACTGCGCTGTACTTTTTACGTTTACTTGGGTAACTTTATTATAAAAGTATTTCTTCTCTTGAGAAAATTTGTGGATTTTCTTCCAACTGAATGAAAATTAAACATGTTTTAACCTGAAATCCACCAGACTCGGTCATCTGATGTTTCTGGTAAAGTTTCATCAGTTTTTTATGATTTAAAAAAAATTTTTTTTACTTGATTTTGTCATTATTTATGTGAATTATTATTTTAGTTTTTAAAGTATAAGAATTTTCACTTAACTTTTTGCTTTGGTCCGTCTGATGTATTTTATGTACTTGAGTCGACTTTTTACCAAATACTTTAGTAATTAACTTTTTATTTTTACTTGAGTAAAAACATATTGAAGTTGTGCTGCTCATAATGTTTTATTGCTTTCCTACCTCAAATTATTTCTAAGTTGATGTAAAGTCAAACTATCATCATGTGGCTCCTCTGTTCTTGATTAAAAATCAATATGAAAATTTCCAAACGTTATTTGACTGATTTAGTAACAAAGCACAGAAAGTGAAGCTCATTCTGAGTAACTGACCAAATTATCAACTGTTTAAAAATTGCATTATAACATGAACCAAAGTATAACGTTAAGTGGAAAGTTTGGTATTTTAAGACTAAAAATGACAATAATTCGTATGAATAAAATAAATTACAAAATCAGACAAAAGAAAATGTTTCCAAATCAGTTTCTTTCAATAAAAAACTTCATAAACTTTAACAGAAACTTCAGCTGTGTGTCTGTCTGGTGAAGTAAAACATGTTTGTTTTTTATTCAGTTGGTAGAAAATCCACTCAAATTAGAGAAGAAATACTTAATAATGAAATTGCTCAAAGTAAAACTAAAAATATTCCTAAAAGTTATTTTTCAAATGTTACTCAGGTAAATGTAATTGGTCACTAACCAGCTCAGCTAACTGGCTCCTATAACCAGGTTTAAATGGCTTTAAGCAGTTTGGGGACCTTTGAAAAGGTTTTTTAGTTGAACCACAAGATGGAGCCAGAGGGCAGCTAACAAGTTGCTACAAGCTTTTGTTTCTGAGTCAACTTTCTAAAGTTCCCTGGTCAACAAAATGTCCAGGTCTTGACTGGTCCGGGGTAACAAAAAGGTTGGGGAACAACTGATTTAGCACATGCTAGTAGCAACACGAAGGATCAGCACTTTTACTGTTACACTTTGGAAACTACCGTAATAAGTTCTGTTAAATCTACACTTGGCAACTTTTTCTTTTTCAACGTAATAAATGTGATATTCAATAGACCTGCTATTACTCAGATTTTGTAATAAGAGTTTTAAAACACTTGATAAATACTGAGCAGATGACAAGCTTGCAAAACGTTTGTGTTTACAAAATAAATGACGAAGTATGTAAAAAGTTTTTGTCATTATTTTTACAGTATTTAACATTTCTAAGCCACATTCTGGTTTCTTTGATTTCACTGCTGCCTCAAATACAGCGAGACACAAAATGCTCGCTGTATTTGCAAAGGTTGCGGCTTATAGTCCGGTGCGGCTCATAGTTGGGAAAATGCAACTATAATCCTTCCTGGATTTTTTTCTGTGAAGAACCCAGAGAAGGTTATTTGATTGTGCTTTCTGGAAAACAATATATTTTTACATTTACCTTTACGGTATCAGCACCTTTACTGTTAGTTACTGTTCGGAAACTACTGTAATCAGTTCAGTTAAATCTAATCTTGGCATCTTTGTCTTTTTCAACCATAATAAATGTTATATTCAATTGACCTGTAGTGAGTCAGATGTTGGCTGTCCGCCTCCCTCTGCTGTTGCTGCATCGCTGTGGAAAACCTGGAGCGGCAGAGAAATCGGAGGCTTTTATATTTGTGTTTACTGGTTTAAAAGAAAAAACTTTAGGGTTGTGGCTTATAGTCCAGTGAGGCTCATAGTTCAGAAAATACGGACTATAATCCTTCCTGGATTTTTTTCTGTGAAGAACCCAGAGAGGATTATTTGGTTGTGTTTTCTGGAAAACGATACATTTTTACATTTAGTCTCTCCTGCAATCGTCACACTTTCTCTGTTACAAACTGACTCTGGACCCCAGCAGAGAAGGGAAACGTTATGTGGCCCTCAGGAAAAGGTTTGGGGATCCCTGGTTTAAAGGTTAGCAAAATATGCTAACGTGGTAAAAAAGAGAAGCTCTGCTGTTAGCGGATCAGTTTGATTCCTAATGAGACAAAATATGAAACTCTTAAAGCCCCAGAAATGCAAAAATGACAGAAATTAAAGTAAATAATAATGACAATAATCCTTCTGATTGCATATTTTCCATAATTTAATCTCAGATCTTATTATTCAGCACATTTATGTTGTGTAAATATATTCAATTAGACTTGATGTCCAGTTAAAGTCAGACATGAGTTAAATGATCTTCCTTCATGGAACAGTTTTGGTTCTGCTGTGTTGATGTAATCAGGATGATGCCGTTCGCTCAGTAATCAGTATATTTTCTCTTTGGATCATTTGACTGCGTCCATCCAGAATGGAGCCGATTCTCTTAGTTCCAGAGGAACAAGAAAAGGACAAGAAAAGGACGAAACACAGAAGAACTGAATGAATCTGTTTCAGGAAAAGTTAAATTCCTGCCAGTGTTTCTAAACTTCAGCCTTTATAACATTTATTTACTCGTCTTGTTTGACTCCAGACCCGTTTCCCCCGTCAGACCCGGAGGCTCCGGTACCTGGAACATCCTCTGGACCTGGAGGAGGAGGATGGAGACATGTTCGTCCAGATCAAACCTAAAACTAAACCAAAAACTAAACCTCCCGTCGCCAAGGAGACTTTTTATGGTTCACACATGACAGACCACACAGACGTCGAGATGGAGGTGACAGATGAATACATTTTATTTCTCATAAGTTAAAATGTTCCTGTTTTCAGATGATGCATGAAGTTAAGGTCAGTTTCTGTCCTCCAGGCCTTTCCGCCCCTCAGGTTCTCTGACATCGAGATGGTGGAGATGAAACCAGCCGCCGCCGCTGCTCCGGTCAGGCTCAGCTTTTCTCTTCTTCTCTGGATTAAATCACAACCACAAAACATTATTTTTCAAACTATTTCACTTGGTCCTGCACTGTGTTTGCTTCATGATGGTAATCGATAAACAATAAATACAATTAATTGCGAAGTAAATGTAAACAAAACTGTCCTTCAAAAAAATGTCTGAGACCAAAACACCGGACTGAAATTAAGAGAGAAAAGATCAAATATAAAAAGTAGACATTTTATGAAATTGTCTAACTTACTGCAGAACTTTTAATGGATAGTAATTTGCAAGTGTTTGTCTTTCAAAAGATCAAACCCAATGAGGTTTTTTGAACTTCTGGAATATTTTGTTACTTGGGCTGCACAGTGGCGCAGTTGGTAGAGCTGCTGCCTTGCAATAAGAAGGTTCTGGGTTTGATTCCCGGCCCTGGTCCTTCTGCATGGAGTCTCCATGTTCTCCCTGTGCTTGGTGGGTTTTCTCCAGGTGCTCCGGTTTCCTCCCACAGTCCAAAAACATGACTGGCAGGTTAATTGGCGTCTCCAAATTGTCCCTAGGTGTGAGTGTGTGTGTGGTTGTTTGTCCTGTGTGGTGACCCGTCCAGGTGACCCGTCCAGGTGACCCGCCTCTCCCTCGGAACCTTAGCTGGAGAGGAACCAGCACCTCCTGACCCACTAAGGGACCAGGATGTACAGAAAATGGATGGATGAATTTTTTTTTTACATATTTCTGCCATGTTTCTGGTAGATTTTGTGCCGTTTGTTGCAGTTTTGTTTCATGGTTTTATGTTTCAGTCGTTCCCTGACAAACCTCGTCACCTTAAATGGAAGAAAGTGAATCCAGAGAAGAGCAGACATGTAGTGAAAGACGTGATCTGCCTCCCGAAGGATCATTACCTGGAGCAGCTGGACAGGTGAGGCCTGAGCCTCGACACCAGGAACCACCAATTCATTTAAATATCACAACCTAAAGCTGCAGCGCCAAACTTTTATATGGACATTTTTTTACATACTTGTTAAAAGTATGTTGTGACCAGAGTTGGGTAGTAAATCATTAGATACTCAGTTACATTTAAGTAACTTTTTTTTAAAGAAATTTATTTTTATGCTGTAGTTTTTACTTGAGTGAATTTATTATGAAGTATTTCTGCTCTTGAGTAAAATTTCTGAATTCTCTACTTACTGAATGAAAACAAATACCTACAGTTTTTATTAAAGTCTCAAGTTCATCAAAAGAAATTAATTTGGAAACATTTAGTTTTTTTTCTTATCTGATTTATTGTCGTTTTGGTTCTTAAAATACCTAAATGTAAACTTTGGTCCATATGATTATGTAAATTCTAAATCTTAAATGATTAATTTGATGAGTTACTCTACACTTTTCACCAAATACATTTTTACTCTTGAATAATTTCTTGGATACTTTTTACTTGTCGTAGTGCTTCTCTTACTTTACTATACTTTTTGGATACTCTGACTACTTCTGCTATTGGTCTGTGGAAATTTTCTTTCTGTTGACAATAATCAGAATTATATGAAATGAAACTCTATTTTTACTGTCCTGCAGCGTCTGTTATCTTCCCTGGTTCATTTTTTCTTCTCTGTGGCGTTTTTTAAATAAATGAAAATGTGCCATACCGCCACCATCTGGTCTGGAGTGTGAACTGGAGCTAATGCCGTTGATTATAAGGTTTTTACATCACACATCTGAAAATTGATTGGGTATTTTCTTAAAAATTACATCATGATTATTCTTTTTGTATTGTATGCAATTTTAATAAATAGTAAAAGATTATTAAGGCACTTAAAATTCATATATATTCATTCAGATTTTGTTCACTTAAATTATACTTTTATTTAATATATTAAAAGTGTATTTTGGTCCAATTATGTTTTTAAGTGTGTCTAAAGTACTAATTTCGAAATTGGTAGAAGTGTATTTTTAGTATACTTTAGATATACTTATAGGTAGTACACTTAATAATTAGCATACTTGGTGCACTTTCTCAAATGTAAGTATGTTTGAAGTATACTATAGTACACTTTTTTTCTTTTTTTCTTTTTTTACCAGGGTACATTTTTGAGTAAAACTTGTGGATTCTCTGGTTTATCGCTGCCGTCACACTCCAGTCCAGTAGGTGGCGGTAAATGCAAATTAAGTTGCTACAGAAGCCTTTCATTAGTGCTAAAGTAGTTAGCATAGCCAAACGGCAGATAAACTGTTTTCCTCTAATAGTTGTTTGTCCACCATTAGCATGTTTGTCGCTAATGGTGATAAAGTTGTTTAATATCTCTAAGATCCTCTCGAGGTTGTTTTTGACCCGAGTGGATCATTTTTACGTGGAGGCGCCGTCACAACATGGCGGCTGTTTTAACAAATATGGATTAAACCTATTTCATAAGTTACACCCTTCAGCTTTAAGAGTTATATACACAGACAACCAATATATTTTCACAATCTGCAACTCGGTAAATGTTTGTTTGTGTTTTTCCACTTTAGTAAACAACCGAGTCTCCAACAATTTGCTCTGACGGCTCGCATCACGCTGGACTCCAGCTGGTCAGCCAATCAGATGCAGAGCCGCCTGGCGTCGCTCTTCCAAGCGCAGTTTGTAAAGAAACCCGGACAAAAGTTTTCCTTCACGTACCTACAGGTTGGTGTCGGGTTGTTCTGATCCAACATGACCTGAGCGAAGTTGGTTCCCCACCTTCTTCAAATCAAACAAAATGGGTGTCAAACGTTTGTGCAGCAAACATTTTTGTTTGTGCCGCTATCATTTTACAGATGTAAAAACAGTTGGATTTCATAAAAGTTGGGGGGCTGGTTGACCTTTTGACCTTTACACTTTCATTAATAACTTCAAAGCCAAAGCAGCACAACGAACATTTTTGCTGCACAAACGTAGCCGAGTTGATTGACCCCCATTTTGTCTGGTTAGAAGACGGTGGGGGGCTGTTGACCTTGGATGACCTCTAGAAACATTTCTTTGTATCTTTAAAATGATGGCGGCACAAACGAACTTTTTTCCTGCACAAATGTTTGACCAGTGTTGTATAGTAACAAAGTAAAAACTCTTCACTACTTTACTTAAGTATATTTTGCAGTACTTCATACTTTCCTCAAGTATGAACATTTTTGATAACTTTCACTTTTACTTCACTATATTTCCGAACTTGATTACATACTTTTACTCCGATACATTTTCAATGTGTGGTTTAGTTACTCGTTACAGTGAGAAAGAGAAACGCTGGAGTTTTGATTGACTGATACAAAGTCGACACTAATGGAGCCCCATACAACATGAACCGCATCTGTATATGTGGTTCATGTCAGAAGCTGGTTTAGTTGTAAAGCAGGTTAAGTTATTAACCTTGTAGGTAAAGCACCTAATTTTCTTAACCAAATGATGCTGCAGGTTTATCCATTAGCAGGTATTATTTTACCTGCACTTGGTTGTTTTCATTACTTTAACTATATTTGACAAGTTTACCAAAATATAAAAAAAGTCATTCAAACTGCATTTGCCTTGTTTTACTTTTTACTTATACTTTTCATTACATTACTTGAGTTCATCCATTTTTACAG
>CAEGAF010040353.1:0-20408 GCA_903067075.1 Micropoecilia bifurca | reverse complement strand
CCTGGACAGTGGACCGAATGACTGAGTGGGAATTAAAGCCAAAGTGCTACTATACTAACATAAAGGATCAGTGTTGCACTGACCTGACTGTTACTGTCTACAGTAAGTTAATTAATGTTGCCAAACATTTTAGAGATATATTTTTATCCATTGTTGTTACCATTAAATTTTTTTCTGTCTAGTGTTTTCAACATGAATGTTGTTGCTTGATGTTATTAATTATTACTATTATTTTTATGTTTATTCTCTTCTCCTCTCCAGAACCTCCAGACAGTGTGTCCTTCAGCTTAAAACCCTCTGAACCTCTGCCTGAGGGTTCAAAGGTCACCCTGCAGTATTATGTACTGAACGTAGCTCCTGTTGCAAACCTCAGTGTGACCTTTTACAGAGGTCAGACGCCTCTGGGTCAAGTGAAAAGCAACGATATCACAAAGCTACCAGTTAGTGAGACATTTTCTTTGAGCTACAACACCAGAAAAGAAGATGATGGAGTTCAGTTCTGGTGTGAAGCGAAGCTGGAACTGGGAGCTGAAGGACCACAGCCCCCTCTAGTGGTGAAATCAAAGGAGGTCACTGCTGTAGTTTATTGTAAGTTCAGAGACACATGTACAAAATATTAATACATTACTGAAAAGCACATTAATTCACTAAATCAAATAACTGACACACATTAGATAATATTTTACACAGACTGATGATTCCAGCCTTTATTGTTATTTATAATCTACTCACATTTTATGAAAATACATTTAGTATTAGAAATGCATTACATTTAATAAAGTCAATAAGTCAGTAATATAGTATTTTAGTATCAAACCTATATTACTATGACTGTATATACTATTTTGTCTTGTCATTATTTTGAAACAACCATAAAGAATTATTATTTTTCAGTTTTTACGTACATGATTGTTTTTCAAAAGTTTTGTGAAAGAAACTTTAACAAAACCTCTTGAAACTAGTTTTTATAGTTAAAGCAACAAAAGTGAATTATTATGCATTTCTATTCATTTTTTATTTGACTATAACTTAATTTCAAAATTTATTATTGCTATTTGTTACAAAATGTGCAACATCAAATAGAAGCATTTGTCCAGCAGTAAATCTTGGTGTTTTTTCATGCATTGCTATTTTTTTCTCATGTTTCTGTTGTGTTTGAATTATTCCATTTTGTTTCCCTCTTTGCTGTAAAAACACAGATGGACCTGAGCTGAAGGTTCCAGCTGATCCAGCTCCAATCAGCATCACTAGAGGAGAATCTCTCCATTTGACCTGCTTGGCTGAAGGAAACCCTGAACCTCGGTACAACTGGACGCTGCCGTCCAACAAAGGCCACCGCAGTGAGACCGATCTGAATATCGACTCAGTTGATTTTCAGGATGGAGGTCAATATGTCTGCACCGTCAGCAACGACGTGAACATTGTCAGTGTTACATTTAACGTAACAGTCCAAGGTGAGTTTCCTCAGGATTAGTTTCTAAAGTGTTTAACATTTCAGAGAAATGAGCCGCAGAACTTCTTCCAGTAACATTATTTAGCTTTAACTCACATCACCCCAAGAAGGAGGTTTGACTGTTTGGGTAATTTGAATCATCTCTGTTCCCTTTTCTCTACTTTTCTGCAGAAAACGTCAATCCATTCATTATAGGTGCTGTAGTAGCTGCTGTGGTTGTGATTTTGATCGCCACAGGAATCATCTACAGTTTTTATTACAAACAGAACAAGATGGGAGAATACCGACCAACAGATGCTGTCTGTTTGCACACCACAGTTCTTTGTTAGTAGATGGTTTCAGTGTTGTGAGAAAGTTACAGGAACTCTTTGTATCTGGAATCTGGAGGTTACATGTTTTACACTCAGGCTGACATGGATTGCAGTTATTTCCTCTTGACTGTTTGTACTTCGATGGTATTTTTGAATTATCTTTGTTCCTTTTTTCTCTTTTTCTGCAGAAAAAATCCAACCGCACGGAGTAGGTGGCACAGTAGTTGCTGTGGTTCTGCTTTTGATTGCTGTTGCCATTTCAATTGCCGTTGCAGTCTACATCTTTTACTACAAACCAAAGAAAATGAGAGAGAGCCAACTATAGGACATTCACCATTTGGACACAGTGCATCACAGAGGAAAAATCTGAGGCTGGAAGATGCCTCGGTCCAGTGACACGGAGTCAGCTTGGTGTTGCTGCAAGTTCTTCCACTTGCAATGAAGGACAAAAATTCTGCTTCCTGCATTGAAGTGTTAACTTGCTCCTTCTTCAACGGTTGGGTTGCAGTTTTCTGTTGTGTTTGGTTAAAACATATGTTCCTATTTAGCTCATTTCCTTGCTGCTAATGTTTTTCCATGTTAGCTAAGACCATTGTAACGACTATGTTAGAAGTTCTATGAACAATTTAATTCAGACTGTATATTGGTATTATATCTTAGTGGAAAACGTCTTACTTTGTGACTTAGATTTTAAATGACTTTCTCTTCATTTTTGCCACCTTAAAACCTCTGTCTTAAAAATATCTGTCTGCTTTGTGTTGATTAAATGATCTAAAACTGTGGTAGCTAAACATTTTATATGTCAGTAAATACTGTATCCAGAGTCCTTTACCATCACTTATGCTCTTTTATGTCTAGCCCTTCTTTATAATATTAATAGCAAAATGTCCCAATTTCAGTGATTCCATGAAATAAAAATCACAGTTTTACAAAATACATTAATTTTGATACAACTAAAAAAAACCATCCTCATCTTAGTGCAAAATCCCACTAAGTTACTGAGTGTTTTTTCTAACTGTTTTCACAAATACAATTTTAAATTTATTTTTGCGCAATTATATGGTCATTGGTCAGGAGTTACTGTTGGCTCATCTGGTTTCTGGAAGTAGTCATTCTATGACATAAATGACTCTTCCATCCCATTTCCTCACATTCATGTCCAGATTTTTGGCTTGTTAAAACTGTTTTGTACTCTGACTTACTCAGCCGAATGTAACATTTTGATTAAAACAGACATGAACTGAGTGGAGCAGGAAGCAATAATAATCCTTTCTACTTTATGATGTAATAAACAAATGTGATGCCCTGATGGAAGAGTATAGATGAGACATTTTCTTACAAATCACTTTGATATATTTTCTGCTCGCTTCTAAGTTCAGAGTTATCAAAGAAACTAACAGTTGTTGATCACTGTGGTTTATTTTTGAACTTTCGACCTTTGTGTGAAAAGTCCCTCCCTTTCCTCCCTCTGTTTGCTTCGGCTTCCTCTTGCGGAGAAAACAACAAACCAGCCATCTGTATTTCAAAGCAGGTATAATTTAATCTGTCTTACATCATCTTGTTCTGTGTTTAAACTTTAATGTGAGACTAGTTGTAGAGAAAAATGTGAGAGTGATCTGCATTGTTTTCTGTCGACCCCAACTCCTCTGATAAAGTGTTTGTTAAAACTCTCCGACTCGTTGAACTGCAGGTTTTTGTTTGTGGTGAACAGAACAGATTCAAACCATCAGCCAGACTTTGTATCACATGGTTTGACTAAAGGATTTCTGTTATTTAAAGGTTCTGAGTTATTTTTCTATTATTATTATTATTGTTATTGACATCTTTGTGTGAAGTTACGTAGAATTTGCACTTTTTGTGCTGTGTGAATATCATTAGAGGAGCTGATGCAAATTCAGTTTATCGATCACAAAATGCAATTTTTTGTGAAAAAAACCTTGTATTTTTACTTTTCTGTGTCATTACTAACAATGATAAAATTCAGTGCTTTTTAGTTTGTCGCTTGGACAGCCCCAGATAAAGGCAGGAAAGAATAGATGGGAATGTGTAACTTTTATATATATATAAGTTGTGGTAAGCCAAAACCTAAACAGAACTTACAGGAATTGAGACAAAGGAACAATTCAGAAGGAACCGTGGTGAGGAATGACAGAAAACTGGAGGTGCTCCATTGTTTTCTTAATCTATTTACTTTTTGACAGCCAGGTCTCAGATTTAACCTGTGAAAAAAACAGATGTTTTGCTTTTCCTTTGAGCTTCTGCCATCTTTGTGTCTTTTCATAAATTTTGCAATGACACCAATTGGATGGCAGCATTTACACACTAGTGTTCAGTAATTGTCCAATACATCACCGAATGTCCAGAGGTGACATTTAATAAACTTCTTAACCTACAATGACATACAGTTTCACTGAAAAAACAGAGTTCTAGCTTCTTATGTGTCACAAGACTGTATGATGGAAAAGCATTTTAAATAAATCAGGCATCCCAACTGCACAGTTCGAAAACAAAATCATGAGTTGAAAGCTTGTGTAACTTGTTTTTCATCTGTTAAGCAATGGTGGTTGGGAAATGCATTTTTTATTGTCTTTAATATTAGTGAACATTTTACATATTTCACATTATTTTTCACATTATTAAAGGGGCAGTGTTATGTGTTTTCCAGTTACTTAGCATAATCAAGTAACTATGTTTCCTTCGGTTGTTATAAAAATGCTATATATGTCAAATTTAACTATGTAATTTAATGCTTTGAAATTGGGCCTCTGTCTCTTTAAGAAACTCCTGTTCTTCTTGAAACTCCACCTTCAGGAAGTCAACACAACAAGGCATTAACCCTTTCGCAATGTTTTACCAGCGTTGCTCTGAGAAGTAGCTCCTATAAAAAGCTCAGCAGATGCTCAGATCCTCCAGGGGTTTGCTAATTGCTGCTGGCTAGTCTGAAGGAGCTGTGAAGGAGGAGTCACGGGAGTCTCTGCTCCATGAGGAGGAGCTGCGCCCCAAAGGCGGAGCTAGGTTCACCCAGATGTCTTGAACAGCCAAATGGTTGCCATGGGAAATAAAAAATTTCTCAAATATAAAAATCAAGGCAACACCAGGTAGCTCAGAAACATCTAGTTAACATAATACTGCCCCTTTTCCCTCTACCATCTCCTTGACAGAGATCGGTGTGGTGATTGTGGATTACTGTAAGCTTTGAAGAGGTTCAGCAGTATTCAGACAGTTTGCCACAGCTCACCTAGCAGAGACCGAAAAATACAATCTATAGGAATCTGAAAACTCTATAAAAAATATAACTATGAGACTCAATAGATTAAAAAGTGGCTGTCACAAAACATTTGTTTTCATTTTTTTTCCTTCAGATCTGTTACAACAACAGAGCGTTGTCATGGGGAGGTGTGGTAAATAAATCAAGCTGGTTGGGGAGGCGTGATAAATAAATCAAGTTGGGAATACTCCAGTGGGATTTGTTTGTTTCTCATCTGAAATACATTTTCAGCTCTTCAGTTTGACTGTAAAAAGGCCAAAAGAAGAATAAAGAAAGTTTTCTCTTGGCAAAATCCATCCAGCACGTTTTACCGATGTGGACGGGCGGGGCCACTGCTAAACTTTGGGAATTAAACCTCAACAAAACTTCATTATTTTAACACAGCCGCGCTGACCCAAGAGTTAGAACCACTATGACTCCCAGAACATCAACAATTACCTCAATATTGTAACTATTGAGGGGTAACTAGTGACTACATCACTATCAAGAGCTCCTAACTGGAGCTCTTGATAGTGATGTAGTCAGTTAGTCTCTGGGTTCAGCCCTGGTAAGAGAACTGGTTAGACCATAAACCAGGCAAACAGCAGGGAAAGAGGAAGGGCATGACCTTGATATGAGCTTTTTTTTAACAGAATGTGGTCAATTATTTTTTTATTTTTCATGATGATTTATCAAACAACTCCAACATCTTTACAAAGTAAAGTAAAACATGTATTTACAGTTTTTCTTCACCACTCTGACATTTTAGGCATCACTGTCTCAGTGGAGCAGAGTTCACTTCATGCCAGTGTGAATTCTTCCTCTGTGCTTTGACACATTTTCCTGCCCTTTTGTAGAACAGTTAGCGTCACGTCACTCAATCAGTCCAAACTCATGGACTAAAATAAAAATGTGAGAGTCAGCAGTGTATGTTTCGTGTTCTGTAATATTTCTATTTTCTTCACATTATTTTAATTAAAAAAAGGTCAGGCATGTATGGCACATTTTACCCGAACCATTTATGGTTCTTAATATTTACAGGAATATAGGCACAAAGCTATTGCTGCTTCAATAAAAGGCATTGAGTTTGTGTGGAGCCTTATTAACCAGTTTTAAATAAATATTGTGTCTTTTCCTCTCGCATTATTTAAACAGAATCTCTAGAGTAGTTGAACAGAAAAACTTTTTTCTGAATCAAAAATCTCGTCTGAACCAAATTGTGACCCTAAAAATCATAATTGAATCAGATCACAGGAGTCAGAAAAATGTGCATCTATAGCTGTGTTGTATTTTGGTGTCAATTATGTAATGATGAAGAAAAACTGCAGAGGGAACGACTATTCTGCATTCATAAGTATGGTTTATTTTGACTGACATGACTTAAGGAAAACAGCAGAGAATTGAATGGAAGCAACTGATGCTTGTCCAGGGATTTGCATTCTGTTGGAAGGAGGGAGAAACTGCTGCTATAATGTACACAAATGACTAACTGATGTAGATGTTGAACTATCAGTTATGAACATTTTATTTTTGGTCAGATAAGTGTAGCAAAGCAATAAGAGAACCCCCCCCCCCGTATAAATAGCGACCTCTGCTGGTTCAGGTTAGATTCTGGCCACTTTTCTCTGTAATTTTAATGTCATTACAATTATCCTGGATAAATTCACTTGAGGTTTCACTTCAGATTTTTTTTACAGAAATGGAAACTATTTCTAAACGATCCCATGTCAAAGTGTTTGTCACGAGGCTGATGGAAGCGCAGAGAGAAACGGGAAGTTTGTGGGGAAACCCTGAGTGGAACTAGATGCTGTCTAATATATTCACTGCTGAGTTCAGTTTGAGCAAAGAATCTAAAATGTCTTTCTTTATAGTTTACTGGATCGTGTAAATAACACAGTTTTACGTTTCGTTCTAGAATCAAATGTGTGACCATCTGTCAGAGATTTAAAATAGACTATGGTTGTAAAAAGGAGAAACACACAGTCATTGTCTAAAAATACGGATATGATTAAGCAGTTTCGACCTTTGACCTAGGCAAAAGAAGGAAGTTAACAGTTTCATTTATGTGAAGGGACTTTTGGACTTGTCTTTTGTATAACATGTCTTCTTTAATGTTTGTAACACATTTTCTTCTCTTAAAACCGTAGTATGTAACCATTATAAAAAATATATATTTTTATTTTTTTCTATTTTACATTTTTATGATAATATAATATAAGACAGATAATCAGAAACAATGAGCTCCTCTGCCTTTTCCCAATGCTCCCAGCGTTTTTTTCTGTAACGTTTTTTCTGTAAATTGTTTTTCCATCATTGGCACATTGAGGAGCGTACAAGATGTTGATTGACAGCGCTCAGATCCTCCCCCTGGCTCTGATTGGTTGTTTTTGAGTGGGAATGGAGCAGTTTTGCACGTGGAGGAGGTGGAGGAGACTGTGTCCCATTGTAGAAGACTTTTCTATAGCACTGGCATGTATACTTAGCATGCTGGCTGAGGTCAGTACAGTGCGAGACAAAGCTTTGGGGATTCTTTGTTCTGTGAAGGCAGTACTGTTGGACTATTTAGTGAATTTTCTAGAAAATCAATTTTTTCAACTGACAAAAACAAAATAGAGCCCCTCTCAGACTGACGACCAGCACCAGTTGGTTTCTCTAAGGCGTTGTGGTTGTTTTCAAATCTTGGTTAGCATCAAGGTTAGCAAACTGCTAGTACTCTTGCTTTTGTAAAGGAACTCATGTTAATCCAAAGCATTTTGCTGTCTCTATCACTTTCCATATGGAAACCATGAGAATGTATCTCATTTACTGTATCCCTGAATGTTGTTGTTCACTAATGCTTGAGATCACCATTTCACTATTGTTTTCAACTCATTTATACATATGCTCAGACATTTCTCGACATAACGAGAAGGCATTGTGGGATGCGTCTGAGGGATGGAATGAGGCTTAATACACACACTAATCACCTTGTGATCGAGATGAACTCAGTGTCTTGAGAAAACCATCAGGAAATTAACCTTTTATCTCAAGAAAACCATGGAGAAAATGGGAAATTAACTTATTTCAAGAAAACTGTGACGTTATCTCATCTCAATAAAACCGTCAGGAAATTAACTCATTATCCAGAAAAAACATGAAATAGACCCGTTATCTTGAGAAATAAACAACAGCAAATAAACTTTTATCAAAAAAACAGGCAATTAACTCGTCTTGATAAAATGTGAAATTAACTTATCTCAAGAAAACAATCGGAAAATTAAACTGTCTCGAGAAAACTATTGGGGCAAAACAGGAAATAAGTTCATTATCTTGAGAAAAAAGGAAATGAACTCATTGTCTTGATGAAACAATCAAAAACGCTTAATTTTGTTAAACATATGTTCATTAAAGAGACCCTTTAATGCCTTTAAAGATGTTTCTTTACTCCCTTTTTTGGGCATAGACTATGTGGAGCACCTGCAAACTCACTGAGAGAAAGTTCACACAAGAGGGAGTTGCTCTTACACAGAAAGCCATCTGAGATAACTTATTTGCTTCCCAGCTTTTCTCCCATTAAATAAACAGACAAGAGCTGAAAAGCAGAGATAAAGCAGCTCGGAGGTAACCGTCACTATTTCTTAGTTAAAACGAAATGTGTGCAGCCTTTAAGCAATTTCTGCATCTTGTAAAGTTGAACAACCTGGAAACAAAAGGACCTTTTAAAAGTATTCTAAAGTTGCAGACTAAAACCTAAGCGTCTTAGCTAAAAATCAATGTCAATTTTATCCGATGCCTTTGTCTAAGTATTGTTCTTAATGTTTTATAAAACGTTTTTAAAAAAATACTTGTGGTTGCGGTGTTTCTACAAAATAAGAAACGCAATTAAAATGACGCGTGAATAAATTTGTTCACTCCATTATTCATTAAAAACAAGCGGCGCCATCATCCTCCAACCACTTCCTGTTGTTTTCTTTGTCGTTTCTGGCAGCAGTAGCATCCTCTTATTGATGACATGATTCGTGTGATGCGAAAACAAAGTGTTTCCATTGTAGTTTCAATAAATATACTAATTTCAATAAAAGCCAAAAAAACCACCTCAGTCTAGCAGAAAAACCTTTAATCAAAAAATATGTTTTGTATTTTTTTCCCTAAATTGTCGTGTTTCAAATTCTAGCTAGGGTTGCTATAATGTTTGTTATTTACTGCAAGGCCGGCTGCTAGATCTTCCTATGTGTTCTTCCCTCTCCGCCAGGTTCTCATTGTAAATAAGAATTTGTTCTTAATAACTCAAATAGTAGTTAATAACAATAAGCTTTTTGGCCTCATGTTGTCCTTAGTCGATAAAAAGAGGATAGATCTACTTAAGATATCATGGGTGGTTTTGAATGGGCTGATGAGGTCATTCACTCGTCAGATTTGTTTTTTCCACTGGCAGATATGCCCAAATTTGGACATGAGGGGAAGTGACATGAGGGGAAGTTGTTTACGTTCTAGCCTCTGTGCTTCAAGAGGAGCATTCCTGCTGCCGGCAGGCATGCAGGACTCAGACCGCTGAGCCACAGCAGCTCCAGTAGTCTAAAACAACACCTTGCAAAAGCCTGCATACATCTCAAAATGATCAGGAAATGGGATTTTATGAGCTAGACCAACACAAAGTATTACATAATTGCAAAGCAAGAAAGATTACATATACATTGTTTTCTAACTTAAAAAAAGGTTGAAATGTTGAAAATCAAACTGTTGTTCCAGTTCTCTGATGAGAATTAAAACAGTCTACAACCTCTTGTGCAAGGTTTTATTTACCTAATATAACTATTATTGATGAGAAATGTGTACAATGTGTAACATTCGATAGAAAATATGTAGAAAACTGATGAGCGCTAATATCCTGGAGAGAGTTCAGATCACAACCCAACTTGTTTTATGTGTTGCTCTTTTGACGTTTTTACTGTACAGCATCTGCTTCTCATAATTTCTACATCTGTCTTAAAATAAACTTGTTTTGGGGCGCAGTGGTAGCGCAGAGGTTAAGCACAACCCACATATGGAGGCCTCAGTCCTCGATGTGACTGTTGCAGGTTCAATTCCCAGCCTGGTGAATTGAACCTTCTCTCATTACCCTCTTTCCTGTCAATTCACTATCAAGGCTGATATATACAAACTTGCTTTTAATTCAGTTTTTGTTTTCAACAACATCTAAAGAAAGCGACAGATTAAGATTTTAATGGGTGTGCAGGCAGCACTGATTAAATAGTATAGGAACTATTGCCACATTTGACACTTTACAGAAGCATTTATGCTACAATTAGTTTGTCATGAGGTGAGATGCTGCAGGGTTTAGCATTAATGTGTTTCTGAAAGTGTGATGGACTCCAGGTCAAGTATGTAAGGTCCATACTGAGTCACCTCTAGTCATCCTCATCCTGTCTGCAGACACTCTGTGTGTTAATAACCGTTCTCACTTAGACTGCTTAAATAATGATAATGAAAAGGTATGTATTACTATAATCAACAAACTGATTGAACTCATTGCTCAATCAGCAAAACCTACAGCCAGCTATGGCGTTGCTTTTAAACCAGAGGCTGGTGTTTGATTGCGTCACACGCAGAGCCACAGAGAAGAGTCTCTGCTTGTGGACAGAGTGTGTGTTTGGCGGTGAAAAGTACCTAAAATGTTCCATAATATAATGCAGAAGTGATAAAAGGAAGTTCAGTTTTTATGTATGTAACACAGCCTCCCTCCCCCCATTTAAATGTAAGTTTTACTCTTTCTTTTGATGATTACCATTCATCAACGTGAATCTGGATAGATAAAATAATGCATGCTTTTCCCTTGCAGCTATATAACGATTTGCTGCAAAGCATCTAAACAAGTCGATCAGATTACTGCTGCATTGAGAATATTAAAGATATATTTTCTCAGTATTTAGCTTCAGCAAAATAGAGCTCCAAACACAGTAAATCAGAAATAACTCCATGTAGACACACTTCTGATGCAGCTCTTTATATTGAATCACTTACTAACCTTCACTTACGAAGGTTATTTCAGCTATTCAGCTCCGGCTCTGGGCTTTTTGTAGAAACAAACACCAATAAAGCTGACCTAGCGATAAAGTGCAGCATTTCCAGGAAGCGTAATTTAGATTGGCCTCAAAGACAAATAGGCACAAGAGTAAAGGTGGTGTTTAGCAACAACCCCGACACACCCGAAAAAACACTAGAACAGGATTTTGTTTTGATAAACAGAGGAAGGACTTTTAGAAAACACATTGGGAAGTTTAGTGAATGGACCAGTTATCTCAAAATGACTTCCTTTAAACTTTCCTGAACATAAAAGCCTGGAAAACTGAGAGCTCTTAGACATGTTTGGTTTGAGATCAAACATTTTCTTAAAGAGGCAGTACTATGTGTTTTCCAGGCACATATAGTGCAATTTTTAGCACAATCAAGTAAAACATGCTGTAAATATCAAATATTTAACTAAAAGAAATTTAACTTTGTAATTTAATGCGTTGAAATTGGGCACATGTCTTTTTAAAAAATCCAACTTCAGGAAGTCATCACAACATGGCTCCTCTATTAACCCTTTAACAATGTTTTTACCGGTGTTGCACTGAGAAATAAGTCCTGTGACAAGTTCAGCACATGTGCAGCTCCACCAGGCGTTTGCTCATTGCTGCTTTCTAGTCTGAAGGAGCTGAGTGAGGCAGAAACATGGAAACAGCAGCTCAGAGGAGGAGCTGGCATTTTGTACAGCTGAATGGTTGCCATGGGAGATTAAAGGATTCTTCAAACATGCATGAAACAATCAAGGCAACACTCTAATTATGTTGTTGATGAGGGAATCACATTATAACATTATGTTGATTTTGTGATCCGAACCTGCGACGGCCGTGATTTTATATAATTCTGCCCATCTTTTGACAACGTGAATATAGTGGTGGTTTTTGATATGTTCTACATGGGCAGTTGCCCAGAGCGGCAGCAGATAGGAGTGGGGAACTCAAGAACTAGAAAAGAAAATCTTATATGGTAAATGGACTGAACTTATATAGTGCTTTATCCAATCATTTTTGACCACTCAAAGCACTTTACACTAGAGCCACATTCACACTCACAAACACATTTATACACCGATACACAGCTTGGTAGGCAGCTTGGGGTTGGGTGCCTTGCCCAGGGGCACATTGACACGTGGTAGGAGGAAGCTGGAATTGAACCTGCAACCTTCCGATTACAAGACAACTACTCTACCTGCACAGCCATATGTCCCCTGAACAAGTTTTCTACTGCTTGTATAGTGAAGTAGGTTTCCTCTAGTTGCTGTAGAATACTACATTACTTTCTTCCTGCTTTAAAATGCAAACAAGTTATTGCTTGCATTTTAATTGGAAGGACAGCAGGAGTAGGGGTGGGGTTTGGGGGTTGGGCTTGCCCAGGTCACCAGTCCTGCAAGAAAATGTGTGCAGATTTATTTTTCAAGCTTACAGGCATGGTAATGAATTGTGATTAACCACATCACTAGGGTGTGTTTAATCTGATTTTTCTTTTTTATTCGATTTTTTATTCTTTTTTATCGATTACATAAACAAATAATGCAGCTTATGGTTTGAATTTGAACCCACTGATTATGAGATGAGGCCCCAGTTCTCTAGAAACAGTGAAATGGCTCATTTTAGAAGCTGCTCATCTCCAGGGTCACCCTGCTGCTTTTACACTCGGCCATATCTTCTTACAATGCTAACAGGGAGGAGATGAGTTTTCTGCAAAGAAGCAAAAGTAAACTTGTTGGAGCGAAACTAATGGGATTTCTTTTTGGGCCCACCAGCTAATGCTGATCTGGTCTGTCGCCATAATCATTTCAAGCCACCACTGATTACACTATTAGAAAAGTTCATCAATGTTTCACTTCCACTGTATTAGTATGAGCCAGGATTCATCAGTGTCAGGATACTGTTCAAATATTTCTTTCACATGACAAAAACGTTTTCCACCATCTGTAAAGATAGAAAATAAAAGGACTGACGTGATTTAATCTACTTTCTTTTCCATTCAGGATTACGGACAACCAGTCCCGCCTTTATAAAGATACATATTCCCCCTGCTGATAGTACCGGGATTTCCCAAAATGCGTAACGGTGAAACACAACATCCAATTCCACTTTCAATTTCAGCTTCTTAATGCGAAGCGCCGCGGTGGGAAATTACACAAGTTTCTTTCTTTGCGCCTCCCCCTGTATCTTGTGAGTCCGAAGCTTTTTAATTTCACTTCAACGCCGCCGTCGGGGCATTTTTCCACCTCGGGAGGTTTTCTGCGACCAGACAAGCTCGACTCGATTTGAAACGCAAGGAACAAAATGTTTTCCTGCCTCGTTCAGCTGATTTGTTTCCTGAATATTCTGCGGTGCTTCCATGTGTCCGCGTGCGGTGAGTTTCCCGTCCTCCGCCCCGGGATTTCATCTTCCGTCGGTCCAGAGTAGAAAGCTTGAAGACAGACATTTCTTCAGGCAGGCCAGTCAACTGACACGGTGTTTTCTCCTGTGGGAAGAATCGTTTTAAACTTCACATTTAGTCAATACCGGTCCGCAAGCAGAGTCCGTAGATGTGATCATTTATCTAACTGGGTCAGGATCCCGTTATTCCTGCTGTTAGATTTGATTGTCTCTCGTGTTTGTCGCATTATTGTTGTTAGTTTGTTCCGGATGTATTTGCTGAATAACTTTTATGTAGGTTTGAATTTAAAGTGCTGTTTCTAAAATTGTTTCGATAACCTAAGATAATATATCTGAATTTCGCTTCATGTAAAATAACAATAAAATAAAATAAAAATAAATAAAAGTCAAACTACTGAGAAAATAATTATTGGCTGCTTTAATACAACCTTAACCTCGGAGTACAATTTATATTATACAAGTTTTAGATCACAGCTAGAATCAGAGTCAGCTTCTCTGGTCAGGTTTGTGGACCTAAATAAGGAATTTGACTTTGGTCACACGCTACAGACATGTAATTAGACATTAAGCCTAAATAGTAGACTAATGGATACATTTATAAATGTATGTATGCATGTTCGAGTGCGTATGTGTGTCACGTGTCACATGATGTCACCTAACTAAAATAATAGCCTAAGTCTTTTTTTTTTTTTTTTTTTTGCTTAGTGATTTTGGAACAAAAATCTAAATAAAAATCACCTCATAGAAAAAGTCTGACTACTACACCAAGCCTCCACCAGCAAATTCCAGATATTCTCAGTAGGGTGAAGGGGAAGGTCCAAACGTTTCAGTTGTGAAATCGATGTCTCCGGGAGCCACTCTTTAACAAATTGCACCTGATGAATCCTGGCATTGTCTTGTAATCTTGGAATGCCATACCATCAGGGAAAACAACATTTATTTTTGGAGTAACTTGGTCATCCAATATATCTAGGTAGTCATGTGACATTATTTGGGCTCATAATGTTGCTGAACCTGTACTTGATGAACTACAGCAACTCTAGATCATAGCACTAATCCCATATGCTTGTAGAGTATAGCACTAGGGAAGATGGGTACATCACTTTATCTGGCTCTCTTCTTACCCTGATGCACATAATGGTGGAGAGTATTTAGTATTTCTTTGCTTATCTCAGCTCAAAGATTACATCAGTCCAATCTTTTTACTTTCTAAAGGTTTTGTTGGCTGTAGTGAGAGAGTTATGAGTCTGGTCAGATAGGAAAGTGGATATTCAGAGAAGAGGAAGATATGCGGCAAAGGTCATCAGACCAGGATCCGAACCTGCGACGGCCGTGTTGAAGACTAAGGCCTCCTTATGCTTAACCTCTGGGCCACACCAGCACAAGAGTCCGATCTTTGTGCTCACTTGAAAATACAATCTTTTTTTCTCCAGTTAGCCTCCCTGATTAGTGGTTTTCTTATAGCTACAAAGCTGTTCTGTGGAAACATTTTGAGTTCCCTTCACATCGTGCCTCTGGAAATACTTTTACTTTTACTTTGAAACACAACCCTGTCTTCTGTTGTTTTCCTTAGATTTGATTTCACCAAATGTTTAAAGAGTTTGTTGATCATTATTATTATGGTTTTTTTTTCCAGAGGTGACGGTTCTTCACTTTCCTTCCAGTTTTTAGTGAGGTGTTCGTATTCGGTTTTTGTATTTCTGTGTCTCCTTTAGATGTTCTCTCTGTTTAATGCTTGCCAATGATTTAATGACTCTCAAACTGAGATATTTGTCATGATCAGCTGACACTTGTGAAACATGAACTCTGATTAACTCCCTATGATTAACAGACTATGTACTGGAGTTGCGTAACCAGACATCCTTAGAGAAAACCAGAAATATTGAAATATGTCTCACTTTTCATGTGTCAGATTAGAGGCAGAACTAAAGATTTTATATGATTTAACAATCGTGTTTTGTGACTTGATGTTTCTAGGTACAAAACTGCCAATTTACACAATTTTGAAATGAGGAAGGGGTGAAATGACCTACAACTGAATCTTTGTCATATTACTTTAGTAAATATGTTTTTTCAAAAAAATATTGCATGTCCTTACTTTTTACAATATATTTAAATATATAGCGTGAATTTGAGCTACAATGCTCAAGAACAGTAGTCCTTTTTCATCTAACAGAGCCACTTTATCTTTGATTTTGGTTTTTAGATACTAGATAATAGGGCTGCATGATGTCAGGATTGTGATATTATTGCTTCCAACACTCATGAGGAGCCTTTAGTAACTTGAAGACTATCATTTTGTCTGATATGATCATCTGTTGCAGTGAGATGCTATCTTCATGTAATTGATAAATAAGATTCTATCTTTTTATTTTCTGAAGTGCAAAAATGATCTTGGGCTAGAGTAATAAATTGGTTCAGTTCACAGGTACCAAATAGAAGAGTAGCAACTGATGAAAAGGTGACTTGCTGCCATGAGCAACACCAGCATCAGACAACCTGAAAACATGAACAACCTGGAAGCAAAGCGTAGACTTCCTTTTAATCTGCTTAGAGATAAATTATGACAAAATAAGTGCTGAACGAGAGCATATTTCACATGACCTTGTGTCAGTGAGGTAGATTAGACAAAATCTAACTGCTGTTAGGCAGAAGGAAGGAGCATCTAGATAATATTTTTACATAGATAAAAATTTCAGGTGAGACGTTTCATCCAGCATTTCCAAGACCAGATCGACAGCATTGAATAAAGTTAAACATAAAAATAATATACCAGGTAGTAGCACTATCTAAACACTAAAATGGTGATTTAAAAATCTCTAAGTTCCTAAGAACTTTATCCTATGTAAATTATATATTTACAAAGGCTAATGGTTTTGTGTTTTGACTTCTGAGAAGACTCAAATGTAATAATATTATTATCTGTGTTTCTTACAGATTACGGCTGTTTAGATAAACCTGTGATAACTCCATCCAGACTGGTGGTGAAGTTTGGTGATCCAGCCTCTGCTACATGTGTAGCCTGTCAGCAGGCCTGTCTTCCCCTGGATGAAAGTGTAATTAGTATGGAAGCTTCTCTTGGAACTCCTGACAGAAATGGAACCACAGTGACCTGGACAGTGGACCGAATGACTGAGTGGGAATTAAAGCCAAAGTGCTACTATACTAACATAAAGGATCAGTGTTGCGCTGATCTGACTGTTACTGTCTACAGTAAGTTAATTGATGTTGCCAAACATTTTAGAAATATATTTTATCCATTGTTGTTACCATTTAATTTTTTTTTATGTCTAGTGTTTTCAACATGAATGTTGTTGCTTGATGTTATTAATTATTACTATTATTTCTATGTTTATTCTCTTCTTCTCTCCAGAACCTCCAGACAGTGTGTCCTTCAGCTTAAAACCCCCTGAACCTCTGTCTGAGGGTTCAAAGGTCACCCTGCAGTGTGATGTACTGAACGTCGCTCCTGTTGCAAACTTCGGTGTGACCTTTTACAGAGGTCAGACGCCTCTGGGTCAAGTGAAAAGCAACAATATCACAAAGCTACCAGTTAGTGAGACATTTTCTTTGAGCTACAACACCAGAAAAGAAGATGATGGAGTTCAGTTCTGGTGTGAAGCGAAGCTGGAACTGGGAGCTGAAGGACCACAGCCCCCTCTAGTGGTGAAATCAAAGGAGGTCACTGCTGTAGTTTATTGTAAGTTCAGAGACACACACATACTGTATAAATTAGATTACTGAAAAGTTCATTTAAAGTTAATGAAACATTATTTAGATTTATTACAAACAGACTGATGTTTTCAAACCTTTAATATTGTTAATTCTGATTATTTTTCACTTGCATCTAATGAAAACAACATTTAAGATTAGAATACTGCATCAATTCATCAGAGAGTAATTTTTAATAAATGTCTGCTTGAAAACTCATTTTAATACTTCCTTTTGTTATTTTGAAAAGGTAGTTTTAATCTGAAAACGAGCCTAGTTAAAACCTGAAGCTGGAAACTCAGCTTACATTGTGTTAAAAAAATACATTACAGCTACAGTGTATATGGAGCAAACATTCCATATGTTTATAGGTAATATTTGGTTAAAGATGTCCCTTGAAATGTGTAACATTAAGTGGAAGTATTTGTCCAGCAGTAAATCTTGGTGTTTTTTCATGCATTGCTATTCTTTTCTCATGTTTCTGTTGTGTTTGAATTATTCCATTTTGTTTCCCTCTTTGCTGTAAAAACACAGATGGACCTAAGCTGAAGGTTCCAGCTGATCCAGCTCCAATCAGCATCACTAGAGGAGAATCTCTCCATTTGACCTGCTTGGCTGAAGGAAACCCTGAACCTCGGTACAACTGGACGCTGCCGTCCAACAAAGGCCTCCGCAGTGAGACCGATCTGAAAATCGACTCAGTTGATTTTCAGGATGGAGGTCAATATGTCTGCACCGTCAGCAACGATGTGAACATTGTCAGTGTTACATTTAACATAACAGTCCAAGGTGAGTTTCCTCAGGATTAGTTTCTAAAGTTTTTAACATTTCAGAGAAATGAGCCGCAGAACTTCTTCCAGTAACATTATTTAGCTTGAACTCACATCACCCCAAGAAGGAAGTTCGACTGTTTGGGTATTTTGAATAATCTTTGTTCCCTTTTTTGTCTTCTTTTCTGCAGAAAACATCCTTCCGTACATAATAGTTGGAGCAGTAATTGGCGTGGTTGTGTTGTTGATCATAGCAGGAGTCATCTACAGTTTTTATTACAAACAGAACAAGATGGGAAAGTACCAACTAAAGGACGTTTTCCGTTTGGGGGCAATGCATCCCACCACAGTTCCTCTTTGTTAGTATAATCAAATGCCTGGAAGGACAATGGCAGGTTGAAGATTCACTGCAGTGCCTCCAATCTGAGTCAGGTTGGTGTTGCTGCAGATTCTCCGTTTTCCCATCACGGTATTTGCTTCCTCCTAGATGTTTTCAGTGTTGTCAGAAAGTTCCAGGAACTCTTTGCATCTGGAATCTGAGGGTTGCATGTTTTACAGGCTGCCAGGATTACAGTTATTTCCTCTTGACTATTTGTACTTTGATGGATTCTTAATGATGAAGGTAAAGGGACACAGTCATGGCCAAAACTGTCAATCCAATGTGAAAGCTCAATGTTTATACTTTGAAATAAGCTCTCATGCCTGATGTGAACTTGTTCCAATCAGTTTTTTTTACAAGTACATAGCTCATGATGTTATGCACCACTTCGCATATTTATTTAGTGTTTCATTGCCTATCATTTGTGAGCTGTCCTATTACATCTGTTCCTTTATGCTCTGCTAAAATGTACTTTAATACAATTTAACTCTTAAAAAAGTTGTTCTTATTTGCATACTTTAATGATTAAGTTGTCAAAAAGCAACTTTTCTCATCAAGAATAAGTTTTTCTGTTGTTGTTTTTTCTTTACTCACACCACTATAATGCACTACAGGACTGTTGTTATGCTTTGATTAAATCAGCTGGCAAAATGCCGCAGACCAAGTCTGTGCATTTATTTATGGCCATATTTAACTCTGATGGTGCAAGAGCAACGCTGGAAGTGACTAAATACATCCGGTGGGAATTTATCCTCCCATCTCTGCTGAATTTCCACATTCTCACTTCTTGTCTGTTTCTCATTCAGAGGAAAAATGTTGCATTAAAAATCTTAACGATGACATGCTATACTCAGAGCGCCATATAGTGGCCTGGTGCGACAACTACAGCTGACTACGTATCTTGGCGGCGTTGAACGTTTTCCCAATCAATGTCCAAAGATACCAGAAGTATCCAGTCAGCTGTCTCGTGTAAATGTAGTCTATGTTTAGTTCAGGTTAGGATATGAGTCTCGGCTCAGTTTCTGTCATATCACACAAAAATGATCAAATTCAGATTCCATCCTTCATAAACTGCTTTTTCTATGAATAGTGAAAATTTTTCCTCCTGCTGGATATTTGGAACAATTTATGATGCTGATACTTTTGTGAGCATTCTGATTACTGTTCTGTTAAAAAAAAGTGTATTTATCTCTGAATTATTGTCATTTGACTTGTAAGTAATTTGAGAGGGAGTGTGAAAAGGAGAGGCTTCATCTGATGAAGACCAACTTCTGTGTGTAAATCCTGATGGTGACCTTTAACCCTCTATTCACTTAAGCGATTTTCTGGATCTTTCAGAGGTTGCTGTGAATTAAAATATTTACATGGATTTTTTTTTGCTTTTCACGTGACAATGATGAATGACAAAATTGTGTTTATGGTAACGCAGGGTTTTAAATTAAAGTGAAGAGAAACTTACTTCTGGAGCTTTTAACAGCTTCACACTGTTTCGTGGTGGATGTGTCTGTGCACGAATCTTTATAGCTTTATTTAGATGTGTGTAGTCAAAGTGTTCTCTGAATGTCAGTACCACTTGTGAAATCACTGACTGCCTGTATTTATAACTGTTTGTGAAAATAATACATAGGTCATAAAAATGACTGAAAAACATTTTGCGTAGAAAATGTAAGCTTTTCTATGACCTTTGAAACTGTAAATAAAATGCCATTTTCTTAAAAAAACATGCTTCCTTTTTTTTGGTTGTTCTTGGTGTTTTGTTTAAAATGGTTTGGTTTAACAGGAAATAAATAGATGTCCTTATGCTTTACAATGAAAAGCATGAGGTACTTACTGTATTAGCAGAAATTATTACCAAAGTTCCTACGAATACCAGCCAGACAACTTCAGAATTTTTTTGGGTGGGGATTTAATTGAAAGCAGAAGGTGGAGTGAGGGGAATTCATTCCCAGAAACACTTTTCTCCTCCCCTTCCTGTATTTTTATATTCTGCTAAGAAAGACTGATGTACTGGAAGTAAGGTAAATGGGATGTGTGTGTGTGTGTGTGTGTGTGTGTGTCTGTGTCTGTGTGTGTGTGTGTGTGTGTGTGTGTGTGTGTGTGTGTGT
>CAEGAF010040349.1:0-14287 GCA_903067075.1 Micropoecilia bifurca | reverse complement strand
GCATTTTTGGATTTACAATTTAACTCAGCTTAGCATTGATGCTAATATTAAGCATCAAAACACTTTTCTTACTTATTAGCAACATTTTGTATAGTGAATGGAGTAAGTAATGACAGACAACATGCTAGTGATGCCAAACATGATACTGATAGCAATCATGCTAACATTAGCATTTTGGCTAATTTCAGCTTATGCAACATACTAAATGGTACGAGTGCAGCTTAGTGAACATGCTTCTGACTCCCCACAGGTTATTGATTACACTGCTATTTTCTTTAGCATTACTGCTAATTTTTACCACCAGAACGCTTTATTAAAAATCCGACCGGCACACTTTGGCATGGCCAAATTTCTGCAGGAATTTTCTAGTTTTGTACTGAATTTCGCTTATGCTAAATTTATGCTTTTTGATTATTTTTACTGTTAAACTGTTTAAACTATTTCAATTTCTTCTGCTTTCCTTCACTTCTTATGCTATTTTTACTGTTCAACTGTTTAAACTATTTTCATTTCTTCTGCTTTCCTTCACTTCTTATGCTTTTCTCTACTTTTTCTTGCATTTCTGCAGCAGACATTCTGCTAATATGCATTCTCACGGCTGTTTCACAGGAACAGCTATTTTTCTAGTTTTATTTGTTGTTTCCAGTGTATTGTAAGCCTGGCAGGCCTCCAGACTTACAATGTTACTTACTTATGTTGTTTACTTAACATGAGTTTTTTTTTTTTTTTTTTTTTAACACACCAATGAAAGCAGAGACGGGTTTAATGGTCTTTTTGATGAAACAGGTGGAAGCACAATGCCAACAGAGTCTGGTCAGAATGTGAACATGGGAGTCTGAGTTCAGGTGTTCTGGAACTCCGTAACCACTTCCTGTCTTTAGCTGTGAACATGCCAACAATTTAAGCAAATAAAGGGACAAATAAAGGAACAAAAAATGAAAGACACTTTGATTAGGATGAAACAACCGTGGTATATAGTTGGTGTTTAGTTCTTGTTAATGATGTTTCCCATAAACAAGAGGCGCACCAATTTATCGGCTAGCTGATTTATTGGCCAGTCAATTACCTTAATTTTGGAAGATTGGTGATTGGCCAATTTTTACATGTGAAGCCGATCTTATCCATCAATCTTTTCCACCTCAGCAAAGGTCTCAAAATCAGCCATTGTCCTTTTCTGCTCTCCTGTGAGAGGTTTGACTGATGGACCGGCCCACCAGGTCATGTCTGCACGTTTACAGTTGATAATGTTCACATCACTGTTGCCAATTCATCAGCTTCCTTGATATATTGAGCAAAATTTCAGACAAAAAAAAATGGTATTGGCTAAAATCAGAATTGGGAGTTTAGGCTCTTTTAAATATCGGTAATTGGACACAAAACTGCAATCAGTGCACTACTAGCAAAAGCGCATAATGACCTCGTCATATTTCCAAATTTCTTGTCAACTTTAAACATTTCTTAACTCAAAAACACAGTATTGGGCTGCTGGACGACTGCCATAGTTATCCTACCAACGGGCCTAGCAAGTTTTATTTATTTTGGATATTTAAAATGTCTTCCAGTTCCAGTGGTGTTGAATCTTTATTAGAATTTAAAGTTTATTGATCTCTGAGAATGTCTTCTTATGCCATTACTATTATATTACTCGAAGATTATCTCAAAACAGCGATATTATTGTTTATCCCAATAACTTCTGGGACAATTTATCGCCCACAAACTGTTATTGTGACAGACCTAATAGACATTTGTAATGGAAGCGCAGTAAGTCAGTCTCTCCGAGTCTGAACGCATTGAAAACGTGACGTTCTTACGATCCCGACTAACAACAACAGCCATTTCCCTGTGGAGCGGCGGCATGTTGGCCTGACGACAGACTCGGCGTCAGAGCACGAACATCTTTGCAGGAGTGAAGCGGTTTTGGGGGTTGGTGGGGATGCTGGTGTGTGCTGAAGGGAGGTGACGGGGGGCGGGGGGGGATGTCGTGTCTTTAACTGGGATGGATGGCAAGCGCACGAACATTACGGTAACCTGATCCAGGGACTGCAGGATGGGGCAGGGAGGGAAGAGGGCTAAGAATAGCAGCGAGGCTTCAGAGTACGTCGCCCCCAGCAGCAGCAGCAGCAGCAACGTTACTCCACTACATCTTCCAGAGCACCGCCTGCTGCGCGCTCTCACACGCCATGTGGAAAATACATGTGATACCCCCCCCCCACCCCGCTCTCCCATGTGGCTGCACTTAAAACCAGCTGCAAAAAGCATCATTACTTTAAAAACAATCATAAATGGGCTGCAAGTTAAAATGTTGTGCAAAAGGGGGGAAAGAAAGAACACAAACATGGCATTTATAGGGTCAGACTTCACATCAGACGGCAGGAAAGTCTGCTGAAGGAGACTTGCTGCAACGATAAACAGCCAGTCACGTGGTGGTGGTCCTTCTGCTACCAGGCTAAATGATGGGGGAGGTCTCACTCAGCTGCACACACACTCCCAGCCTTCGTCTCACTCCTCCTCCTCCTCCTCCTACCCCGACTGCGTAATGAGAAGCAGGACAAAGCCAGACGCAAAGGCACGATTATGGAGACTGAGGGAGAGAGGAGAAACAATACCCAGCAAGAACCTGGAGCTTTTAAAAATAATTCAAATTCATGTCTGGGATTGGTTTTTTTTATGTATAATTATACGACAGAACAATAATAAAATCTGTTTAAGATTTTATCGTGCTTAACAGACATAATGTGGAAGGTATTTTTATGGTTTGCCCTGCACACCTATGCAAGCCGGAAAAGGAGTGACTGAACATGCAGTGCTCCAGAGAAAAGAGGATGACCCACACAAAACTGAGATTAATAATCACTGACTAATCCTGAAAAATGCTTAGATTAGTTAATTAATAAAAACAATTACTAGTCACAGCCATAAATTCGTGTGATTACAGCACACAAGCCTTGATCCAGCTCTGAAAACTAGCAGTTTGTCTTCAAGTATGAGATTTTTAAATGAAATCTGTTTTTTTTCTACATTCCATGTTTTCCATCCTAGTCATATTTAATAACCCAAATATCCTGTTAATATGGCGTCAATGACTGAACAGGTCCATATTCATTATTATTACAAGGTTAGGGCTGCAACTTGATTATTCTAGAATGATTAATCGATTATTCTGACAATTAATCAGATAAAAAAAAGCATATCTTTCCTCTATTCAGGCTTAAACCAGTATTTTTAATTTAATATTAGAAATATGCTAGAAGATGTGAATAAATAATTAAATTCCAAATGAACATTTTATTGCCTATAACATTCCTTTTGTAAAATCTGTACCAGATTAAACTAAATTTATGCCACCAGAAGATTTTGGCTAAAACATAATTCCAGACAAAGGTGTAAACATTTTCCAAGTATGTTAAATGGAAAATATTTATATTTTTTTGTAGTTTTGGCTCAATTACCGCGTTGAATGTTTTTTATCAAATGGTCTGTATTTGAGTCTTTATATCGCAGTTAGCGATTAATCAGTTACTAACTTTGTTAACAACTCAGCAATCGATTAATCACGATTAATCATTTCAGCCATGGCTTATTTTGAGGCAACACCCATGATAATGGGATTTAAATCAAACTGTTTTTTTGTTTTTATGGAAACAATGTTGGAAAAAAGCCCACAGGAATAAAAACAGAGGAACATTTGCTTCCAATTTAGAAGGCCATAAACAAGGGATTTAAAAGTATTTTGCCATCATTTCTATGAAATGACTAAAACATCTTGAGCAAAAGAATCCCATGTTTTTCTACAAAATCCAACACCAAAAATGTCTCATAAGGAAACATGAAAACAATAAAACCCCATGCACACTTCCATAAAGATCAAGACCTGATTGTTTTTATTTCTTTAATCTGTCCCAGAAATCTGCAATAAATACATGACTGTCAGCGTTTTGGTGGTGAGCTGACAAAACTCACAGAAAACCTGATACGACTCATGAAAACTGCCAACCTTGTGCTAACCTTTGACTTTTTCCCTTTTTGAGGATGTTACTGTTTTGGTGAATCAGTGAATTATACGAGATTCTGCGCTTAGTTGTGCATTTCCATGAAAATAATATGGCTTTATAGGATTTTTTTTTAATTCATAAGATAGAAATGTTTAGATGAAAGCATGAGACAGAAGCAGCTGCATTTATGCTCTACGTAAACCAATCCAGCTCTAAATAACACGAATATCAAGCACTTTATGGAAAATACCAAAACCATTTTACTGTGGTTTGACCAACTTCAGCACTGGACAGGCTCCTATACATTAATTTGTAATTTCCTGTTCCTTAACTTTTTAATGCGACAGTTAAAGTGTACCTTGTCATTTTCTTTAGATCATGAGTTTTAATTGACTCAAAAAACAATTAGAGATGTTAGAGTAATAAATGTTTCTTTGGTTACTTGTGGTCTTTGTTTATTGACAACTATTTTTCATTATAAAATATAGGTTCTCTTTCATTTTTCTAATATAAATGTACATAAATATCATTAGAGCAATTATTTATTGAAATATTGCTGTATAAGTCGGACACACCCCATACAAAACAGAGAACTTGACAGGAAGCACTCTTAACTGTTCTCTTTGTACAAGTTTCACACAGGAAGATAATTAGCGTTGCACCACGTCCTTCCTCCATTTCCTGTCTAAATAAGCATAAAACAACACAACTCAAAATAAAATAGCTTGCTTATATAAGGCCTACTATAAGACTTTTGTATAGATTCTTAATTTCATTTTTAGGTTTAAAACCTTTCTTCAATGATAGATGGATAGTTAACTAGAAAAAGTCAGCAATTTGCAGCCTATTGGAAAAGAAAACAGGCCTTCATATAAAAGAATATTCTTTATGGTGTTTGTATCTGTAAAATGTTTAACATGCATCTTGCAAAATATGGCTAGAAAAAAAAACTGCTAGCACTGTCATTTTTAGTGTAATTGGTTTTTAGTTTTAAAAAATTTGCCCAGTTTGTTGGCATTTTTGGCCAAATTTATCAAAAATGTCAGTAAGGTTTTTGAGATGGGAGTGGATTTAATCCTATTGATCATTTATCATCATCATCATCAATGTCTTGTGATAAGGATTTTGATTTATCGCCATCACAACCGATTCCATAAAGTCTTACAATTTTCTCAACCTATTGTCTAATAAATTTGAAAATATGATTAAATGTAGTTGTTGTCTGTAAGTTAGTGATAAAAATGGCTTGTTTTTATGACAAGCCATTATGTTTCCCTAAAGAAGCGCATTACTAATGTGCATGTTTTAAAGGGTAGTATTTGAGTTTTCTAGCCTATGATTGTCCAGAAAAAGTAGTATAAATAACTCCTATTGTCACCTTTATTATCAAAATTGTGCCAAAAAACTATGATTATAAAACTTAAAGCCCATATTGCCCAGCCATACTTTCAATCAATCAAGTTTATTTTATCAGCACATTTTTAGCAACAAAGCAGTTCCAAGTTCTTCACATCATAGAAACAAGAACACAAAAGGTCATAAAATACACCATAGAGTCAACGATTGAGAAAACCAGAAGTTCAGGCTCAGATAACACTGGTCAACAGCCAAACAACTTTCTGGTTTTTCAACTGCTTTAGGGTAATTTTGATATCATGAATAAAAAAATTTAAAAAAATCACATTGGTTTTGCTCAATCAGGTTGACTTTCTGAACTCTGGATGCAAAATGAGCATCAAAAAGCCTGACTTGTTCTCACATATGGATCTGTTAGAAATCCAAGTTTGTAACATTTAATTAATGAACTCTGTTAGAAAACATGTTATTTTTCTCCTAAAACCTTTTGTGGATGAGAAACAGAAACGGGGAAAGAAACTGATAACGGCATCAATTTAGTCAGCAGATCAGATTTCTCTAAATCAAATTAGCATAAAAACCTGACCTGTTTGAGAAAAATCTACGTCATTTTTGGATTCAGCTGTACAAAATAGTCCTAATTCAGTAATAAAAAAAACAACTTCCAAAAAATATTGTTTGTAAACCAGTGTAATCTGAATTTGCAGAAAAAAAATAGTTCTTGCTTCCTTATCACTGGTGATGCACAGATTTATCGGTCAGTCAACACCAATTTCCTTAATTGTGAGATATCAGTGATCAGCCGATACTTGCATGTGAAGCCGATCTGGTCAACCTCAGAAACGGTCTAGAAATCAACCTCTGTCCTCTTCTGCTCTCCCACTACAGGTTTGACTGACACAACAGAACAACAGTCATTAACTTTCTTGCTATATTTAGCAACATGTCAGACGAATAAAGAAAACTGCAGTCGGTGCATCCCTACTTACAACAGGACCTCAAACTACAGGACCTCAAACTACCCCTACAAGTGAAGAGAGCCAGAAGCCATTTATTTGAAAAGTCACATGGAAATAATGATGTTCAGATTTTACATTTACAAAGAACGAAGTAAAAAAAAAAAAAAAAACCCTCAGCTTTCTCCATCTATGTGGCTCCTCAGATTCTCCTGAACCAAGTTCAAGGGCCCAACATTTAAAGGAGCGCGGTAAGTGCTGCTCTTCCCCTCTCGTTGTCTGAACTTAGGGCACATTTCGACATGGGCAAACAAACAGAGAAAGACAGCGGATGCCTCCAGGCGTCCGTTCACCTCTCACTACCCCAACCCCACACAGACAAAACACGGCCGGCCAGCCAGGGCGTCTGCCTTTCGCTTGGTTTGTTTTTGTTGTTGTTTTTGCTCTTTTTTGGTCGGCCATATTGCAGAGATGAGGAAGAAGGTTCTGGTTTCAAATATGGGGAAAGCCTGATAATTCACTGAACCCCGTAACCTTCAGCTTCTGGTTACTGGGTTACTAATTGACCTGAAAGGAATAAAACCTACCACGTTGCTGCCTTAATGCTCTTAAAACCAAATTAATTCAATGTGTACAAGATTGTCCATCATTTTTCACAAATACCATATTAGCTCCATATTTTTTTGTACAAGACTTTGAGCAAAAACAGAAAGTCTTACCAAGTATGCAGCTCTGAAAAAATTAAGAGACCATTTAAGATGATCAGTTCATCCTCTGAACTACTGACAACATGTTTCCCAAATTCAAAGCAAAATGTTAGTATTTATTTGCAGAAAGTGAGAAATTGTCAAAATAAGGAAGACGACAAGAGGTTTCAGACCTCAAATAATGCAAAGAAAACAAGTTTACATTCAGAAACAACAATACAATGTTTTAAGTCAGGAAGATCAATTGGAGATCAATATTTGGTGGAAAACCCAGAAGATTTGCAGTTCAGTGCAGTGGGTTCTTTGTTTCTGTTTTAATTCAAGTGTACTAATATATTTGCACTAGAAACTAAATACAGCTCTGCAAAATCTACTTAACTATTCAGGATATGTAGCAGGACATGTAAGCTTGTTTTAAGTCAATTCATAAACACACAGATACAAATTTGAAACAGGAAAAATATAAAGTTATAGGCATAAAATCATTCAGTATAACTGCCACTTTTTAAAAATCTATATTCAAGAATTACTGAATTAAATAAGCTTGCATTTCTTGCTAAAAAGTTACTTTTGAGTTAGTACATTTGAAATAAGACAAAACAAAGATATTTGCACTTGATAGACAAAAATACTTGGTAGGATTTTGTGTTTTCGCAGAGCAACTCTTCCGAGCCGTTTCACATCCCAGAAATAGTTTGAGCCCTACTTTCTTTTCTGGACACAAAACTGAAAGTTAAACAGTTTTACAGCCTTATCCATCACTTAAAAGCTTCCATAAAAAACAGGAACAGTCTATGTCACTGGGGAGAGGGTCCACACATGGTTTGTACATAAATCTCGAGCATCATAAAATCGACTGAATGTTTGTACACGAGGACGCAGAGACAGGGTTAACCTCGCCACTGGGACACGCCCATCTAACCGGTCAGGGAGTCTGAAAGCCTTAAGATCTTACCAACGCCGCGCTCTGAATGTAGGTTAATGATCTGATACCCAAGCACAGGACGCGAACAATGAAGCTTTTGCTGCTGATTATAGGTTAAAAGAAGAGGGAGGGAGTGAGCGAGGGATTAGAGCAAAGGTCAGAGCCGAGGCGTGGGTCCAGCTCCTGACTGGACCAATCACCGCTGATCTGCTGCCACTCATGAAATGTGAGAAATACAGAACAGGGGAGAGCTGAATTTTGTTACTCATACAGTAATATCGCTATAATAAATAGCAATGTTTTCTTTAGCAGAGGAGATGTATTCAGAGCCAGAAAACCTGAAAAATATTTTAAAAAATGAAACATTTTTGAAACTGAAGCATATCGAGTCCAAGATACTAAAACAGGAATTTACAACCAAACATGCACAGAGCCGGATTTAGAAGAATGGGGACCCGTGGGCTGGAAACTGTTTCGGTGCCCAGGTATGAACCAATGATGATGGGGTTAATGCGTCCTTTGGCCAGCAGCTCCATGTTCCAAAAAATTAATTTTAAATACTTTTAAATACTCATAATTTTTAAATACTTGAATGTTGTTTATATTTATAAAATCCCAAGATATTATTACAACTCGCTTGATATGGGCCTATACTGATATAAAGTACAATGTTTGCAAAACTTGTATTTATTAAAGAGGCGGCATTGTATATTTTCCTGGCACATTGTGCCATTCTATATAATCAAGCCACTATGTCACCTCCAGGTGCCATCAAAATACTACAAATATCAAATATGACTTAAAATAAACATTACTTTGTAATTTAATGCGTCTGTCTCTTTAAGAACTCCTGCTCTGTGAAACTCCACCTTCAGGAAGTCATGAGCTCAGCAGATACGCAGTTACACCAGGTATTTGCCAATTGCTGCTGGCTAGTCTGAAGGAGCTGAGTGGCGGCGTCTTGGAAACTGCAGCTCCGGGGAGGAGCTGTGTCTCGAAGGCGGGGCTAGGTCCACCCAGGCGTTTTCCACAGCTGAATGATTGCCATGGAGATTAATGAATTTCTCAAACATGTGTCAAAGAATCAAAACAACTTTATGTTTTTCATGAGGGAATAACATTGTAACCTGATCCAAATCTCAAAAAGCTGCTGATTTTATATGACACTGCCCCTTTAAAAACAATTATTAAAAAATTACCTTTAACTTCTGCTCTACTGTAGACACAAAGGCAAAAAGGTACTTGAGGGTGAATACAAATAACTTCTTACAGCCGCTGCTTCATGAGCAACAGAGATACTAGAGGGTGAAGTAAGATGGTGTAGATCTGTGGTTTCAAAGTTTCTTTCTCACAATCCTCTATTTGTGAAAACATGAAACCAACGTGTGAAGAGAGACAAAGACTCATGCAGTTCAAACAAAACATCCTTTTGAACTTTGTAAAGGACCATAGCAAAGGTCACATCTACTTTATAAAGGTTTACGTGAAAGAGACGAGGAAGGAATTCCCAGAATGACTGACCATGACTAAGAGTTAGCTGGACATGGGGTTTTTCCAACAATTAACGTTTTAGCCCAACGTAAATTAAACTAATCAGTACAGCCATATTACAACATCCAGCTTAATTAAAAACTCAACCAGGTAGTTTGAACATTTGGTTAACAAGAAGGCCTGTCATGTCCTTCTGCTGGACAATAAACTGCCAAAGAAATTATTTTTGATAAACAATAATATTGTTGTTTTGAGATCATTCTCCAGGAATATAACAGAATACAAAAACACATTTTCACAAATCAGTAAACTTTACATTCTATTAAAAATTTAACACTGGAACCAGAAGATGTTTTAAATATCCAACAAAAACAACATAAACTATAAATAAAATAAATTATGGCAACTCTAGATGAGATCGAAGCACCAGACTGAAAACTAATCATTAAACTCTTTGATAGAGAGAGAAAAACATGGAAATTATTGAGTTAATTTATCATGCGTTCAATTGATTTATTGCAACAGGCCTTGTTAACAATACAATTCAGAATTACTTTATTCATCCCAAAGGGAAATTAAATGTTGGTGCAACTCCTATCAAAGCTGAAATTGCTGATGATGTCCAGTAGCAGTCAGTCTTACAACTCATCTGTAGAGGCCTCTGACTGACTGTATGGCAGCCTCCTAACAGGTAAATATCTGATCAGGAGAGACGATTTTCCACAGTAACAAGTAGTGAAGGATGACAGTTGTGGCAAGTACTGCTAATCCACCTCCTTTGCTTTTGCCGCTCCATTTTTAATCCAGATAAGAAAGCTGAGAAGAGATAGTTTGGACTTCCTCTACATCCATGAAGCGTCCGTTTCGGCTCCTCTAGGATTTTAATCGTGGTTCAGATATAATTTGAGCTTTTGAGAAGCTAAACACCTAGTTTCCACGGTTACGCATCATAACAAGTGTCCAAAAGTAAAAATAATAAATAAAAAAATACAAATAAAACAAAGCCTTCCAGCTGGACATCATCAAAACTAGTGGGAATAAATATTACCAGCAATACTACCTTATGGACAAAACTCCAGGAAAGACATCTGATTGAAAGAGGATCCAACATGGCGCCACCAAGAGAGAGAAGAATCTTGAGAAAATCAAATTAAAAGCAAAGATTTGGAAACATGCCTGCTTTCCTTAAAAGTGCAGGAAAAAAGTCAAAGTCATGAAAAAAACCACAACAGATAACAATTCAGTTATTTGTTCTTGTTTAATAAGCTAATTTATAACTGCCAATAAACAACGGATCAAGTTTCTCATTGGATAGTGGGAATCAAAGCCACTGAATAAATATGTTAGACATAAAACTACGCACTATTCTGACATAATTTAATAATGATTTTGGTTTGATAGCCTCAAAATTGATTATTTGAATCAGGCATGTCCAAAGCAGCATCGAGTCCAGAACCTGGACTGCAGATCCAGACTAGTGCAAATCTGTCCTGCCATTAACTAAACCTTTTTCAGGATGAAATGGAAAACGTTCGCTTTAAACACAAAGTGCTTTTATTTTATTAGTCCTGTTTCTGTGCTTTAGTTTTAATATCATAGTAAGGCCATAAACATGAAGCGACTTATAAAGAAACTTGGGCGCACTCTTTCATTAAGCAAATGTTTTTGAACAAAGTTAATCTTTTTTATGTTGATCATAGACTAAAAATATCTACACTACAAAAACCTAACAAACCTTTCAACTTTACTTTTAATTGAGACAAATCTATTAGATCTCTCCTCAGACCCACAATTATTTATTTTCTAGGGTTTTTATTATAGAAAAAAAGATTTGCTGTCTAATTTATTTCTAAAGAAGTAAAAATAAGAAAATTCTCAATTAAATTAAATTATGGTTACATTACAAATGGCTACATTGGTAATTATGGTATTGGGATTTTTTTATGTTTGTTTTTGCATTAGCGCCAACTTAAATAATGAAAATAGTACATCATCCAGTGATTAGGGAATGTTACAAAAAAACACTAAAAAAATAAATAAATAATGTTTATTTTATTTGTAAAAACAAAAGACAAACATAATTTTCCCAAATGTTTTCTACAACTTTATACATTTTTTATTTAATCTTGATCCATCTTCACACAACAATATTACATACAAGTAATAAACTTGTTTTCTAGTTCATGAGTACTCCGCCCCGTTCTAATGCCACCCTGGGCAGCTGCCCACATCAAAAACTACAATTCTGTAACATTTATTACAATCATCCACGTTATCTGTTTGAATGAAAAAGAAAAGCCTAAAAATGATTAAAAAATGCAACACATTTAGATGCCAACATGCCTTGTACAACTTTGCTTTAAAAAGGGTGTGAAAACATGCACAGACATGTCTTCCGGAGCTTCAACATTATAATATAATGACAGCAAGCTGGCAGAAAGCAGCGAAATACAAGTCCTGAAATAACCCTGGGTCAGAGTAATGTGCATCTCCTCCATCAACAGGCACATGTATAATTTTTCCCACTGAGAGGAAATCTTATAAATCCAAAATAGGGCAGTAGGGTTCTCATCGTCAGACAGCATGGCCACAAACGGAGCCAATGTAAACAGGATGCGACTGCCTTCTTTGGCTTTAGTAAAGTGAAAGCAGCTCCGGCCTGGAGAACGAACCCATCGTTGTTTCTTTTTCCCATCCTTATCCAACAGACCCACCGTTCATTCATAAAAAGGAATCTCCTCAGAGCCTTTTAAAAGAACAATCTTAAAAGATAGAGACCCAAACAGCTAGCAGGGAAGGTCACAAGTCGTCAAAGCGTCGGCCTGCAGAAGCGCATGGCTGTTACACACCGAGATACTGAACTCAACGCATTGAAAACGACGTTCAGCCGCTGACAAAGGCCCCGCTCAACGCATTGCGTAATCTCAGGCTCCACCCGCCGACACACAAACTGGCTGCTGAAGGCGCAGTAAACAGTCTGGATCGGCTGGACGCTTGTTTATCTTAAACAAAAACAACAACAAAAACGGCACCTGTAAGGTTTCAGCCTCAGCTGAAGTCAAAGGGAATTTATAAGCTGCTTGTTTCGTCAAAACAGACCAAATTAGAGCGACAGAGAAACCTTTAAAACTATTTCAGCTCGGATACTCTTGTAAAAAACGTATTAGTCAACACTTTACAACTCTGACAGTGAGAGCAGAAAACCGTTTCTGGGGGTTTCCCCTCAAGATATGAGCCTGGCTTGATTGCTCAAAGCAATAAAAGAGGAACTGCATTCAAAGTGTTGTCTCAGAGGAAGGACTTTCTTTTTTCAAGTTTTACCCATTATTGGTAAAGAAATTTTGCAAGATGGCTTTAATTCAAAAGCCCTTTAAACCTCACACTGAGTCACTGCCAAACACTAATTCAGGACATTTTGTTTTGCTAAATATGATCAAGATTGTATTTGTTGCGTCATGTAGCGCTGCACATTACCACAAAACATGCATCAAACAGCAATTAACTCGCATTTCCCCGACTCCGATCTAATCAGATCAATCAACTAATTTAATAATCGATAAATCATTAACAGGAGCATAGAGACTCCTGAACAGAGAAGTACTGAAAAATTTATTTTTAAAACATTTTAGATGCAAAACCTTCTTCAACAGTAAATATATTCAACCAAAGACTCCTTAAGTGGCAGTTTTAGTTTCACCTGGTTGAAACTGTAAAGAAATTTAAAAATTCTTAATCGGTTAACTGAAGAAAAAAAAAATCAGCCCCCCATCGTATTTTCCGCACTACAAGGCACCTAAAAACCTTACATTTCCTGAAAAGCAGACAGTTCGCCTTATAATCCGGTGCGTCTTATATATGGACCAATATTGAACCACAACAGGTCTAGCAACTACGGTAAGCAGCCGCCAACTCATTTTCACCCGTAGAAGAAGAAGTGCGTGGTGCATGCTGGGATAGATGTCAGAACGCTGGTTTGTTAATAAAGTTTGATACCCAGAAAGCAGTTGGGCACAATATCGCAACATCAACACCGTGAGTGAAACAACGACTGGGGCAGATTACTATATAAAGTACTCTGGGACACTTCTTTACTAATGTGGATGTGTAATAATAGAGTACAGAACAAATTGAAGGTCTATTCTATGCGTCTTATAATACAGTGCGCCTTATATATGGTAAAGGTTCTAAAATAGGCCATTAATTGAAGGTGCGCCTTATAATCTGGTGCCTTAAATACGCCAATATTAAGTGAAGTAGAAAGGGCTTATTTAAGTATTTTTATTGATCCGCCAATGCTATTGCATTTCTGTAAAATATTTTTTGTTTAATTTAGAAAAGGTAATTGAATTATTTGCATTTTTACATATTTTAATATTAAGGGATTAAATGAAAAATCTGCAAAATGTGCCATTTTTAAGTGATTAATCATCATAATAAACTGGTAGAATAATCTTAGCTGCAGCCGTACTCCAATCGCATTTTGTATAAGACTTTTCATCCCAGCCAAAAAAAAATATACATTAAGTGGATATTTAAGAGATTATTCAACTCATTAAATATATCATTTATATATAAAATGTGACTGTTTGCCTTTGGGTTATGATGTCCAACAAAATATTGTCATTTTTAATCGCTATACTCCTATTGCTAATATTAATATTGTTTACTTTGTGACCTCATTAATTTATAACCTGCCTAATAAGAAATACAATCTAGAAGCAATGGGGTATATGCCAGGCACTTCCGTTTTAGCACTTGTGGGACACTCCCGGCTTCCGGTTCACAGGCAACTGCATGTTAATATTGGGTCCTCAGTCGCTGTAGGACTATTAATGATGCTTAAATAATTATTCAGACGTC
>CAEGAF010040332.1:0-36436 GCA_903067075.1 Micropoecilia bifurca | reverse complement strand
TATATACGCCAACTAGAGACTGAGGTTTTGGTTTGTCCTACAAAATAAGTCAAAATCACTTAGATGGGATGAGAGCATTCGTAAATATAGAGCAGTGGCTTAAATATGTTAGCGGAGGCAACTGAGATGTTAGATTTGATTTTTGGTTCTGGAACTTGGTGTGGACTTTGATGAACGTCGTACGTTGGCTTCTGTTGCAGTGCGCTGGCACGGTCAAATAGATCACAGATATGCTTGTGATCTATTTGAAGCATAATCAAGAGAGAAATGTATAATGTCATCCAAGCAATATATCTGCATATAAAACTTTTACCCTAAAAATGTCTCTTCTGCACAGATCATTTTTCAAACAACTTTGGCAAATACATCTTATCTGTTATCTGATTTTGCACATGGCTTACCAGAACCAATTGTCTAGCCGGGTGACATTTAAAAGCTTTAGCTGTTTAAATGCCAACAAAATTACATGAGACAAAAAGTGATCTTTCAGAGACTACTGGACCCAAGTAGTCCAGTACTTGTACTGGGTCCAAGTTCTGGCTTTACTTAACTCAAGGTATTTATCTAGCATTGGCTGGAAAAGCCACCTATAAAAGTATACATATACATATACCTTACATATTTTTAATATCCCCTCTATCATGTTGGAAGTGAAGTGACTGAATTGCTTGGCAAAAAATTGTATGACAAATACATTTTCTATTTCACAGTAACCTTTAAATAAAAGTGATAACTTTGGTAAAAAAGTAAATCCATGTAAAAACAGCTTTTGACACAGACTGAAATATCCAGCACATTATTACTATTATGAATGCAAAAGCACAAAACTCCTGGTACATGAAGATGTACGATGTTTTCTTTGAAGACCATATTTACATTTTTATACATAAATGTGTTGAGTAGAGGAATGGGATACTGACAAGCTTTTGAAATGTGCTACGATAACAATTGTCAGTTAAACCGGGTTTGAGGGGTTTAAAATGGAGCTTATAAATTTGGGCAGTGACAATAAAATGCACCCTCTTTTCTGTACCTGTCATTGCGACTTTCATTTACAGCAAATAATTGCTATTCAGATGTTGCACTAAATAATTTCCATGACCAGCAACGGCAGAGCAGAAAGCCTCGCCTGGCCTCTAACACATATTTGCCTCATTTTACTCTTAGAAGTCGGCATAAATATTTATGACAGTATTTGAATAATGTGAAATGAAATGACAAAATGTCATTTGGAAAGGAGAAAAGTAGAATAGGCAGAAAGTTAGAAAGAGGAAGCAGCTGAAGTGAGGGAATCTTCGAAACATTCAACACGGGACCTCAAGGGTTGAGTTGTTAGTACAAAGCAGTAAAACAATGAGTGATCCTCATACTTTGAACTGTCACGCATGAAGATAAAGAATCTTGGATGTAACATTTCTGCAATGTTTTGTATAGTTGATGTGGCATTAACATTTTGGTTCATCAGCAATTTGTGGTATTTGAAATAGAATAAACATGCTTGCTTTGTTCTTCCAAATGAAGTTACACTCTGATCTCTAAATGTTTTCACCTGAGCAGAGGAAACTGCTGAATATGAAACTGATGGCAAAAACATAAAAAACTGCTGGCAAATGAGGCATGGAAGAGCAAAAGACATGGGAATACAGTGCTGAAAACAAGATGAGCTGTTTGTAGGAATAGGATTGTAGTTTTCAAAGCAAGAGGGCTGCATGGAAAAAGACTTATTCTGTGTCTGTACTTTGGAATAATAATGTTTTGGGAAGGCGTAGCAAGCTTCTTTTTTTTTCTTTTCTTTTTATGTTGAATTAACCAGGGTTAAAAACAGCAAAGATTTGATCTGGATAAATTAGGATTGACGTCTATAAGAGATGTGTGATGAAAATTGTAGATTAAAGCAGCTCCAGATGTTGTATGAGTTATGATTAATCCAGACAAAATTTCTTCTTCCTTTCCTGGAGTCTAGTGAACAGGCATTTTAATTGTTCATTCACCCAAATCTCATTAATAATTATTTTTTTGGTTGGCAGTATTTGTTATTATGCTTGGATTTGTTTTGTAATTAGTAAAAAATAATTTAGGAGTCGCTGTTAAAACAGTCTAACTGTACACCGATGGGGAATTGAGCTGAAATGGAAGTTGGTGTATTGTGGAAATTAATTTATTAGCAAAAGGTGTATATCATTTTTTTTTATTGCAGAAGTTTGAATGTTTGGGTTTGGGTTTCTTTTTTTATTAACCAGTAGTTGTTATACTTCTGAACACCATAAGAACAGTCTTAGTTTAAAATAAGTCTTACTTGCAAGGGAGTCATTCAAGGCTTACAGGCCTTCAGGGGTCAAATTATTTACACATCATATCCTATACATCCTTCACTAGGGGTAGACAATATTGACTCCAGTACTGTTATTCTTTTCCTTTGTTTGTCTTTTTCATTTTGTCCCACCTTTTGAAAGTCCTGCATAATCTGCAGGACTTAATACGGTTAACACAGATTTTCCGTGTTAACCGTATTAACAAAAGCTTTGATTTCGCAAAAAGGTCTGCATCTGAGAAAATAACCTCTGCAAATAAGAAACGAGGTGGGGATGTACTTTAAATTGGATTAAATACCGTATTTTCTGCACTATAAGGTGCACTGAAAAACCTCAAAAGTCGGCAGTGCAACTTATACTCCGGTGCGCCTTATATATGGACCGATATCGAGCCACAACAGGTCTAGCAACTATGGTAAGCAGCTGCCAGCTTAATTTTTGCCCATAGAAGAAGAAGCGCACGGTGCATGCTGGGATAGTTGTCAGAACACTGACAACTTTGTAATCTATTAATAACGCTTGACTGACCTATCTACCTTCTGACCATCTAGAACTGGGCTGGGTAGCTCCATTCCTCGATGGCCGTACTCCTGCAACTTTTAGATGTGTCTCAATTTCAACACACCTGAGTCAAATAATGAGGTCGTTAGCAGGACTCTGGAGAACCTGACTGCACTTAAGAGGTGATTCAGCCGTTGGATTCAAGTGTGTTGGACCAGGGAGACATCTAAGAATCGCAGGACACCGGCCCTCGAGAACCAGAATTGCTCAACCCTGGTCTAGAATCAGGTCATCTGCAGGTCATTTAGCACCACGTTCTCCACAAACATGCTGTGCGCAAACGGAGAAGGGTCACCATTGCCCGGCCACACCCCGGCCCAGGAAGGCTCTCCTCGCTGACCGGAGTCGGACTGTTTGTTGATATTCACATTAGTGCAGCTCCATCTAGTTGATGCACAACGTAACCCCAACCTCTCCTGCAGTGTCTATTCTATGCGCCTGATAATGCTGTGTGCCTTATATATGAAAAAAAGTTTAAAATAGGCCATTCATTGAAGGTGCGCCTTATAATCCAGTGCGCCTTATAGTGCGGAAAATACAGTGATGCCACAGTACGGGTAGGCACACACACATAAATTAGCGTAATTCAGAGAACTTAAAGTTAGGAGGAAGGAGAAAACCAGATTATACAGACAGAACCAATGAATGCACAAGCAGACCATACAAAATACATGCAGAAGGATTTGAACCTATGATCTCCTTGCTGCAAGACAACAATGCTACCAACCATGTCACTGAACAGTAGAAATACATATATCTAAAATCGGCTGTTCCTTTTTTCAGCTATGAACATGGTCTGATTTCAAAAGCTACTGTCCAAACGACGGATGAATCTTATGAATGAACCCATGAGCAATAATAGGATACAGTGTCTTATAAAAGGGCATTGCTGCAAGAAAGTTTTTTTTTCTTTTTCCTTTTTTGTCCTTGTTAATTTAAATAGGGCCATTGTGCTGCTCTTCTGGAAGGGATAAAATTAGCTGCTGACTTTAACTTCTTCAGAAAAGAGATAACAATAAAAGTGCTCAGGAAGAGTCTGAGCACATTCTGTGATAAGGCTAACAGCTGCTGAGACGGTGGCCAAAAAAGTGGAATTCATCTACAGGGCTCCTAATCTGAAAAAAGTGAGGAGCAGTAAGGAGCTTAACTTTTTTTCCAGATCCAGATAAGCAAGTTAGAAAAGTAGGATATGGAGAATGCTTGTATTTCAAGATGTTATTTCCTGCACATTGTCTCTTTAACAGTTCATTAGTCCTATGTGTCCATTAGTGACTTCATTCGTCTTTCTTTGTCATGGGAAACTACAGTACTATGGCTATGTAGATTGCTCTCAAACAGGGAACAGACTAATTGGTCCAAAGTATCATTGGAATCTCAAGAAGAGTTTTCAGATGTGTGTGTGTGTGTGTGTACTTGTCTAGCTATGGTATTTAGGACCATTCCTGGCATATTTTTATTATCCCTCTGAAAAGTGGTGGATCTTATGGGGACCAAAGACAGCCTGGTCCTAATACGATGGTCCACCTTGTTTAGGCCAGGCGTTATGTTTAGAGATATGATGTGAATTAGGCTTCGCTTGAAGTTAGGGATTTTACAGATTTTCAGATCCCTCTTGTTCCGAATAATGCCCCACATTGAGATTACTGGTGCATAATGGTGATGTTCTGCATCATGACTCGAGTGCCTTTGAATGGTCAAGTCAGTACCAGAGAGTAAATAATGTCTTGAATTTCACTTTCATTTCCAAGCATCCAGCCTCTTGAGGTGAATGAATGACCTGCATAGCATAGTGTTAGGTTTAAGGCTGAGTCATTGTAAAGACATCGGGGAGGACTAGACTGGAAAAATGCCTATGATGTATTTCAGTGTGTTGACATTCTACACCATCATTTTAACATTTGATCACAAATTGTGCCAGTCCAATGCCCAATTTGCAAAATATTTGTCTTACCTGCTCCTTTTACACAAACTGAAGAGAAACTGGCTACTGAATGACTACTGTCTTGTAGCCAGTACTCAGACATTGAATATGCCAGCATGATTGCAATGTGTGTTGCTCAGTCAATCAAGTCATGAAAATGGGTTGCCACTGATGATCATGGGTGTTTTTGAATCATTTCATGCTGTTTTAGATAAAACTTCTTGCTATCTCTGCTCTTGTCAGGAAATTGAAACTTTTTCTTCTATATTTGGCATTTACATAACAGATGTGATCCAAGTTTATTTGCCGAAGTGGGGATTAACTTCAAGTCACATCCAGTCATGTTACTTCCTTTGCTGTGCCTTGTGCTTGTTTTTTATTCTGACATGCAAAGAATTATTTCTTTACTTTATCCTTATCAGTCATTAGAGATTTTTATTTCTAAACTGAGTGAGCAGATGACTTATTGTGATTCTAGTTGCCTAAAAAAAATTAGATTTTAGATATCATACTGCGCCATCCCACCAGGCTGAATAAAGTGTTGACTGTTATTTATGGGGACGCTGTCCATCTGTTTTTGTGCATCTTCTGACCTGCCTTCTGCAGGACAAAAAACACATTATCACTGTTTTTGTTGCATTTTACGATACTGAGGTACATTGCTGATGACTTGTCTTCAGAGTCTTCATACTTTATGTTTATTTTTTTTCTTTCATTAATGCCATTACATAATTAGTAAACACAAACATAACTCATTAGAGGATAACATAGACTTAATTAATAACCCCAAATGTACAGCAAAGGAATGTGAAGATACTGATGCACTACAACATGCAATGTGCAAATGTCCGTCTGCCAGTGCTTGCTAAAGCAGAATGCGAAAAGCTTTTACTTCAAAGTGGTTTCTCAGCTTTTGACAGTAAAACTGGTTGATGCTCCCTCTACTTCTAAACTGCCAGTAGGTGTTAATTGTTCTCATTTATCTTGAAACAGTCTGTGAATTAACTTTTTTTCATGTGTTTTTTTTCAAGGGTCAAGCAATGTAAGCTCCCCAATGGTTTTGATGTTAGACCTTTTATCTCCATCTTTTTGCCTGAGTCCTCAAACAGTCTCTTTTTCAATGCTAACATAAAGTCAGTCTCCCCTTTTCTTCACTTTTCCTTTGAAAGAGATCTGGGTATATTTCTTCTTTTTCAGTCTCTGTAATTAATGGTGAGTGTTAACACGTATTAGTACGGGTTACAAAATTGGTAGCAATTTAGATTTCACCATCATCTCATGATTAACCACAACAGTCATGTGAATGAAAAAGGACATCCCATTAGACATTGTGTTAAAAATAAAAAAATTGGTGGCTAATTATATTTCTATTTATGTCTGGACTGGCCTGACTGAATTACAGATAGCATCAAATTAAACATCTTTAACTCATTAAAGCTATAGCATGTAATTAATCTGAACAAAATCAAGCTCATCCAGCTCCTCCCGGTGCTCCTATTGCCATCTGCAGAAATGGACTGCTCTATGTCAGTTGTAATATTGTGCTGGACAGGAACTAGCTGTAGTAAAGGAGAGAGATTTTAAATTACTTTGTGCTTGAACTAGATTAATTACCCCTTAAAGTGTTTTGTCACAAGACCTCAGCCTGCTTTATCAATGTCACAATGATGTTCACTCATACGTCAACATTTGGGATCACAGCTAACTAAACCTATGAGGTTTAAACAGGGCAAAACTTCAAAATACAGGTTAATAATGTGTTAATTACATGCACAATCATATGGTGTGTGCAATTGTAGCCATTTTAAGGTGGAATAAATATACATATGTCCCAACCTATTTCTCACTTGAAATTGTGTTGGATTCTTAAATGTTAAGGACTATTTCCCTTTTAGCAGTTTATTTTATGCTACTGGAATCTCTCAACATATATTTGTTTTCTCATATGACTGCACCTCATTAACTCCTAGCAACATTTTGACCAATTAAAAATTAAGTAAATATCAGTTATTGGCTTATTATGGATTAAATGCAAAACAAATAGCTTAGGAATAAACTTCTAATTACCCATTTAATAATTAGGATCTCCCAAATGATATGATAAATGTAGCAGAACTTATTGCTATAGATAAGTTACTTAGTGTTTTAATAATTAATCATTGACAGGCATCTTTCGTAGGTCACCCAGGGAGCTTGAAATTATTACAATCTTAGCTAATACAGTTCTTTAATATTTCCATTATGGGATATAATCATGAATAATTCAGTTGGATAACTTAAGAAGGGTATCTATCAACTCCTCCTGCAGTCTGTCTTGTCTAGGTTTCACCGTCATTTATGAAATCATTTAACACCCATTGTTAAATGATCAATTGCCTACTAACAAACAATATTTAGTTCCTACCACAAAGTTGAGTTAAATCAATAAAACACTGTTTGCTTCCCAATGTGACATGTTAATTAGAGTTTCTAAATATGGATGATCTTACCAAATGCAGTATATTCTCTCCAGTACTGCTCTGATGTTGCTCAGCAGCCTGAAAAGAGTAGCACATTATTTTGGTATGCCAAAGAGATAATGACAGGGAGACACAAAAAGGGAGGAAAACTCATGACTCAATTAAAATATGTGTATTAAATGTATTATAATTCTTTGTTTCTATTTGCTGCTTAACAGTTATTTCACTGCACTGCTCTAAGCAAGCCAGCACACATTTTATTGGTTTATTAAAACAGATGTTTATTTCCATACATTAAATATTCAAGAGACATGAGATAACGAATTATCACCTTATGTTTAATTTTAATATAACTACTTCATTTTACCAAGCAAAGGTCTGCCTTTTTCTTTGTATTTCTCTTTCCCTTGCCTACACATCCTCTTTAATTCAGCTGGTGTAGAGCTGGCTGCCTGTCCTGAATTTAAAAGACTACTGAGCTATTTCTTCTCAGAGCTCAAACACAAGAGTTTTTTTTTTTTTTTTTTTTTTTTTTAACTTTGTAATGCAATCAGTGGCGTCCCCAGTAAATCTTCATAGGGATAACCAAATGGGGCCAGTGAAGATTTTAGGAAGATACACGCATAGTTTTTATGAACTCATTATAAGAGGTCATGGTTTTCTCTTGGAGGCAGTCGCCACAGATTTCCCTGCCCACTGACTCCACTGAATATCGTTTTTTGTAGCACATAATTTCAGCAAATAATTAATGAACATTTGCCATTTTAACCAGTAAGTACACAAGCAGTGACTACAGTGATTTAAGTGATGAGATGCCTTCTTGCCAGTAGAGACAGCAACAACTCTTTCTCACGCAGACACTGATTGTGTGTTTGTATAAGATTGGCAAACTGCTGTTTCAAGGAGCTCTTTGGGAACAATTATCTCACACAAACAGAGATTGGCTCATTCTATACAAAATAACACAAAGTGTGCATTGAATAATGTCCAAAAAGTTTTTGTTTTGGTTGTCAATCACTACAAGTACAGAATGATATTGATATATTTCTGTTCATTTTTATTCAAATTTTATTGCAAATACTAGAAATAGCAAAAAGTACATTTATGCACAAAAAGTAAGTGTAATGAATATTATATAATTTTAAATCATCTGTAGAATCTTTGAAGAAATGTTACCTCTTCGGGCCTCTTAGTAACGATTTTAACAAGCTGAATGTTATTCTGTCTGACTCTTATTACTTTCAGAGTAATAAGAATGGTAAAAGAGAAAAATTCCCTCTTATTTTACTCTTATACTTTGCTCAATTTACATTTTGTTGTTAATATTTTTTGTAGGTTTTCAGCTTTCAAGTTTTTAAAAGACGTGTCTTACTGATGCATCTTTTAAAGTAAGATGCTGTAATAATGCATTTCCCTTTCAGAGAGTAAATTAACACATTATAGAAGTAAAGAGTGCTATTTATCTATGATGTTTCATATTAAAAGGATCAACAAGCACTTAAATTGAAAGTCCTTATGCTCGGGTAGTAAATTGCACTTATGTTGAATAATAATTTGCTAAGTTAAAATAAAGGTCAAGGAGCTAAAACAGTAATTGCTTGGTAATCAATCTTTTTAGAAATTTTACGGGAACAGTTATTGATGAATGGACTAGATTTATTTTTGTATGCAGTTTTTTCCTATTTCAGTCATTCAGATCATGATGCAAACTATAATATTGGACAAAGATGACCAAACAAATGACCTGACGTCATATTTGTAATACATTTTTTTAATTACTATCTCACAAAAGAGTCAATATATCACTTAAGTTGACATGTAGAATATCTGACAACATGACGCAGGCTGAAAGGTTTCAAAAAACGCACATAGCGTATGATCTAAGGAAATTCAAGAACAAAACAGCCATTGACTTCTGAACAGGCTTGCATAGCCATTTTATGGCTTTTGATTCTAAAAACATTTGGAAAAGATTGACTGAATTGACATGGGAAAGGAAAATACATCTAACTATATTTCAGAAAGCTATTATGTCATGTTTATGACAGTGTAATAGCATCCTTATGTACATCTCTTCAACTAAAGTGTTACAAAAAATAAAACTGGACTATTATCAACTTCAAATTAAGGCAGTATGTGCCATATTCAACTTAAAAGCAGAATTATAACCTTAACCAGGATATTTTATTATGCCAGCACTTTTTAAAAACGTATTGTAGTAATAATTTGATAAAGGTAACGTTTTTAGTCTCCCTAAGGGATCCAGTTCAATGATAACATGTACATTTGATTTGTATGAAACTCCAGGGTGCTGACATGTTGGAGAAACTCTGTCAAACTAAGTAAAATAATTGGTCCCTCAGAAATCAGATAGTTGCCAACCCCTTAATAAATCACATACAACCTTTTGTGGTATTTTTTGAGTTTACTGTTACACACAGGTGTCCCTTTACATCACAAGTATTGTACTGGGTGTAATAACATAGAGATATTGCAGGTTTTTCTTTTATCATACTGTAATACAGACTGTTGACAGTTCATAATAAAGTTGTTCTTAAATTAACATAAAAGCTAAGAATAATGAACCACATAGTGTTTTTATAATCATATATATTAATGGCTCACAGTAACTAGATTAATGTTTTTTTGCATGAAAGTCCCCCTAAGGCTTATTCACACAGAAGCTTTGTAATAAAAAATAAAAATGTTTACCCTGGACAGCTGTCTTTTGTGTAAAATAATGGTGTACAAATTATGGCCTGCCATGTTTAAAACCTAAATTGTCTATCACAATCGTTTATTTCAAGGCTTTTCTATTTCATGGGAGTGTGCCTGAAATAAAAATACATTTATCAAAATTAAATTCATAGCAGGTTGTACAAAGTGTAAATGAATTATTTCCTGCAAAGTGCAGGCACTGTTATTAAGCCAAATTAAAATGCTTGAGGACAAATCTTTAAGAAATAGAAAGTTGTATTTCCTGTAAACAGTTATATGGTAAACCATGAAAAAGTCTTGAGGGCTGTATTCAGAGTACTACATCACTGTATATCCTCGTGGTTAATTATTTAGCTAGTCGGCACAGGTGTTACTTAAATAATTTTGTAGTTGCTGGATATCTGTTCTTTTTAAGTGAATTTGTTCAAGTGTTTTGGCAAGACTTTGTGAGTTTGACTACTGCTCTACTTAAGAATAATCATCAAAATAAAGTGAGAAAATAAGAGATAATTAACATTAAGTTTTTGAGTTGTATTCAGTGGGCAGAGGAGAAAAGCAATGAATCACTAAATCATACTGTTATTTTCTGATACCTCTTTTCAAAAACATGTTTTTGATCAAGTCTGCCTCATAAACCTGATAAAATGCATCAATTTTCTGATAAACGTTGACACCTGGGTAATGCATCCTGGAACACTGCAAAACTAGTCTAGCCATTTTTAGCATTGTTTGAAACTATTATTTCTGGAAGTTATGTGTGTGAAACCTCATTATGTGCCATGTGACGAGCCTGCTCTCTGACTGAATGGTACATCTTGATCTCTTCTATATGGAGAAGGTTTCTTGAAGAAGAGAAACAATGTGGTATCTGTGACTTCCAAAGGTTTTACTTCCAGTCAAAGAATAATATTCCTTTTTGATTGCCTTGTTTTGATGACGCAAACTTAACCATCAAATCTAACATAGTTTTAATGATTAGAATGCTATGGGTGAAATAGGTTTGGATAAAATTAAAAACTCTACTATCCTTTTCTCTGCAATACACATGAAGTCTTGTGCAAACAGGCACTTCCTGTTTATCATGAAGGAGGAGCCATTTGTAAAATCTCTTGGCAGACACTGTGAGTAGTATTATGAGAAAATAACACATGGGTATCCTATGTGTGCAAATGCATGTTGAATTAATTTCCATAAATGACAAATGCAAGAGCACCTTTTCTGAAACTAATAAGCAGATATGTTTTTTTTATATATTGTTATTTATTTCTTCCTTACTCTAGGTGATCAACACTACAAAGTTGTGTTCATTTTGAACAGATGAGCATCTGTATTATGGACTGATTTCAAATATGCATGACTCATTCACAATGAGTTTAGGATCATTAAACATGAATCATACCAAGATGTTGGGTGTACTTAGCTTGCATCACCTCAGATTTAAGATAAATGGCTGATCCTCCCACATTCATCTGCCGAAGGCCCATTTAAATCGATGTTTATATAAAAAGTATCAGAATATTGAAAAAAATGTTGCATGAAAGTAAAAGTTTCTCTACTGTCTTTTTTTTTTTAACGTTAAGCAGCAAGATTGTTTTTAAGATCTCATGTTTCGCACAGAACAGTTGAATTTTCTGATCTTTTTGTTTAGTCAAGTCAGTTGAAAATGCATGAAATGTTGTTCTGTGTGTGCTTGTCAGGTGCTATGCAATACTTTTGTTTATAGTAAATATCACAGCCGATTAACAAAGGTTGATTCACAAACAGCGGATCTTAAATGTATTGTATTTCTAAGCCATTCAGTTGATCCAGAATATGAGTAGCAGTGTTCTGGATGAGCTCCATCTAATTGTTAAGTTTAATCTATTGCTGTAATCAATTCAGATGCATGAATGAGATCTTGCTGAGACATTAGTCCTTTAATCCCGGAAATGTTCTTCAGATTATTAGAAAGCTGTATTTTTAACAGTGTCAATGTGGCTCTAAAGGTTCAGATCTGAGTTTTTCATCACACCCGGATACTGAGCCTGATCACTACTTTCTAGCTGTAATACCTGAAGCTGTGTGCTAACTCTAGATTGTTCCTCTTTAGGTCCAAAGAGAATAGCGTCAGGTTGTTTTTTTTCTATTCAGCTGGAGGAAGGTATGGTACATTCACACATTGATTTGAAAAGATGGAGCTGTAAACAAGTGAAATGTAGGGATTCAGCTACCAGCCAAGTGATTGGCTAGGCTATGTGAAGCAGTTTTACTTTCCTTCTCTGAAACCAATCCTTGGCTCCCTTGGCTTTGTTTTTGGATCTACTATGTATCTTGTAAAATCAGACTTTATTCACTTCAGAGTATGGTCAAAAGATTCATGGTACGTTTGATCATATTTTCTTTCTCTTTTCATATAAAATCTGGTAGTAGCATATATGCTGTAAGACCTCCCACATCCGCCAATAGAAAATATGTCCAATAAAGTTGCTGGGCAATTGAATCTGTGCTCTGTGGTGAACCTTATTTCTCCTGGGACTCTTCTGCGCTCGTCTTCTGATTACTTGGCTTTAGGTTTATATCATTACATTAAAATCTCTGATACTACCAAGATTATCAAAACTGCTGAAGTGCTCATATTAGTTTGAATGATGACACTTTTTTTAAATTAGAACCTCTTTGCATGTATGTTTGTGGTTTTGATCTAACAGTTTCCAATATACCTTGATACAGAGCTATTTGGGTAGCAAATTCCTGCTAGTGGCCCAGTGGCCTATTCACTTCAAAGTTATGTATTATTTATGCATGTTACTAGTTTTCATTCTCAGCTGAAAGTTCAAAGTTCATTAGGCTCAAATTGAAAGAGTATACGGAATACATCAAAGATATGGATTTTTTTTGTACTTTGGCTTTGTAACTTTTAAATTGTGGTCAAATTTATATATCTGTTAAGGTGTCCTAAAAAAAGGAGTTAAGTAAATGTAATTTATCGTCTCGAGAAGTGACGTTTTTTTTTTTTTTTTGTAGTGGTCAAAAATGTAATAATGGAGCTCTTGGGTACCGTTAACCTTAATGAGCTACATATTGCAAAACATTGATAAATTTGTTTGACTGCAGTATAAAATAAATGAGGACACACACTTCCTATTTAGATGTTGCAAAGCTCTCGGGCAAGTTGATGAATAATACTGTAAAAAGAAATAAAACATTTTGCCTTTGGCAAAAAAAAGAAAACTTATTCATCCAAATTAAAATTAAATGTTATGGCTTGTGTTAATCTACATTTTAAAAAAATACAAAAATAAATTAAAAAAAATGTACTGTTTTGACCTGAATGCGAATGACTCATACAGCTAATCTGTACAGATCATGTCCACTTGTGGATACAAACATACTACATAATAGAGATTCAAATTGCAAGATAGGATTTAAAGGCTTTTTCACACACCTGATATGTTGCCAAAATCTAATAAAATTTTAATTAAAAGTATTGTGAGAATGTATAAATTATGTTCCTGTTATCTTTTATATAATGTATATTTAATGTGCTATGTATTTCCTATCTATGTTTGATCAAACACCGTCTTTAACATCTAAGGATTAGAAGAGGAGGAATCCTCTGTGGTTTCTGCAGGATTCACAACAAGACACATTTTGAGAAGTGCAGCTAGTTTAAAGCTTTTCAAAAAAGTATATAAAAAGACAGAGGCTAGTTTTTTTTCTGTGGAAAAGTAATGAACCTATTATCAGAGATGATTAGTAGGTGTTACATCTTGAATTTATTTTTCTAAAGTCTGGTGTCTAAAATCTATTGGTTGTACGTCAGATCTTTTTTTTAAAAACACATTTAAGCTCTATTGAAACTGTTATTGTCAAACAATTATAAATGTTTTGCCATGTAATTACATTTTTTCTTTTGCTTTGTTTAAAGGAACAGAAACCTCATACTTTGTCCTTTATTGCTCTTTCTGTGCAAAGAGTAAATGTTGAGGTTTGCCCTGTATGAAGTCTGTAAGATTGTGCTGAATTTTATGAGTCAAGTAGAAAAAAACACTCAGTGAGGGAAGCACACAGTGAGAGTAACATTAACACATTAACACTTGGGGCTGCTCAGAAATCAAAATAAGGGCCTCGCAACCAAAATTGTACTCCAATCACAGTAGCAAACCTTCAACATGTTAATACATGAGTAGATTTACTTAAGCTTTAATGAAGTAGGAATAAAATGTATTTGGTAAAAATCTACTAAAGTGTTGAGTAATTTATCATAAATGATTTAATGTAGGGGTTAATATTTACTGTGAAAATAGCTCATAAAACCTCCAAATTGTTGTGAAGGATTTTGTGCTTACGTCACTATGATGTCATCGCGACTAGTCGACATCGACTCGACTATTATCATGAAGTAGTCGACCTTAAAAAATATGTAGTCGTTCAACCCCTACACTGGACATATAATGGTGAGTTCACCAAATGTGTTTTGACTGTCAGGCGCATCTGGTTTACATTCAAAGTCTATGTGGAGGCGTGACGAGGGCCGTTGTGGCGCCTTTAGAGTGTCTAGCGCAGCGTTGGACGCTCCACATAGACTTTGGATGTAAACCAGACTCGCCTGACGCTCAAAACGTATTTGGTGTGAATGCACCATTAGAATGTTCAGTTCCTATGGTAACAATGACATCAGCAGTGATGACATCACTCTTTGATACATCAAATTAATCTCTCTCTTCAGTGTAGCACACAGTTTGTTTCAGACCTGTTCCTTATAAGTTACAGGAACCTGTAACCTATACGTTCCTGTAACTTATATAAGTTCTTCTCAGTTAAAATTATTGTGACTTTGAAACTGTAAAATAAGTTAAAATAAGTAAAAATAAGTTAAAATTATTTGAAGGGACAGAATCAGCCCAGTACAGGTTCACAATCTCAGATGAGAGAGATTCACCTGGTATAAAGTTCATTTTTCGGTAAATAAATATGGTTTCAGTTTCAGTTGAGATTTGGGCAGGCAGCCATCACTCTGTTTCCACACACCACACGCACACACACCACACACAGCTCAAGTGGCAGAGGATCAAATATTGAGCAGGTCTGGTCTCCTTGGTTACTTGATATATTAAAGTGAAAGTTCCACCAACTCTGTGTGTATGAGAGTGTCACATGTCCTGTTTCCTGAACTTGGCTGGTGCCTCAATGTGAATGACACTTGAACACCCGTCATGCGTCAGCATGGAGCACAACAAACATGCGCCCATCAACAGGACACACGTGGCTTCTGCGTAGTGCTGAAAAACTCATTGAATGCACATGGTGGAGCGTGTAATGTTACAAGAAGAGATTATAAACTAAATGCCACTCATGCAAAACATGAAAAATTGTCCTATGCACTGTCACACATTTGACATTTATCAGAGCTATGACTTAATAAGCCACAAGGTTTTTCATGTGGAAAATTTGTAATCAAATGTGTAAAAATTAATACAGAACAACTGGCTTAAAACGAACACAAAACAACCAATTTAACAGTCAGTCATGAAACACAGGGAACCCTCTATTACAGCTGTAAAAGAGAAGAGGTTGCTACATACTTCAGTTTCAAAGTCACAGTTCAGTATGTTTCAATCAATACAAACAAGTTGCTATTTTAGATCAAACTGGAATTAAGCTTTTTTATTAATCTTTTTAATAAGACTGTACAAACATGTATCAATCAGATGTGCTTAGTGGATCATTAAAGCACAGCTGTATTTACAGTTTATTACAAGTTTGTCAGTGAGTAGGAGGGATGTATTAATGCTGTCAATCACCATCTTGTACATGCTGCTCACATCCTCTCCCTTCCTCTCTGCAAGGCTACGACGAGTTCCCACACCAGAAAGCTCAGGTTAGTTAGCATAGCCACCAATGACAGCAGATAAACAGTCTTCCTGAAACAATAAGTTATTTCTCTCCCATTTGCACATTGAGCAACATGTTCACAAGCCTAATTGACAGCACCAAGACTCCCTAACTGGCTCTGGTTGATTATTTTTGACTGGATATGAGGTTGATGCCCCTGTTAACATGATTATTAGATGTCTACCTTGTTCAAATTTTGGGGAGTACATGACTAACTAGTATCTTTCTGATGAATGAAAAATGTAAGATCAACAGATGTGCAACAACTTGATGCTTGATGTTACAATAACCAAGATTGTTTTAAAACAAGAAGTCATAAGACTGCTATGTGTTAATTTACTTTTACACCCACAGTGGTGTTTGTCTAGCAAACCAAAAAATATCAAAGATAATTTATTTGTAATGGCTTTACTGGCACACTATGCGGTGATCACAGCTGAGAGGACAGATGGATGGTATGATGCTCCCATCATAACACAGAGAGGGACATCATTTATGAAGATTCAGCTAAGCGATAAATAGCCTGTAGATAACAATAGCTTCCATAGTTCCCACTTTTCCATTTAATAACGACATACAGCTGTGGTCTACAAATAAAATTTACTGTTACTGTAATCATTGCATGCAAATAAGCATCACAACATTTTGCTTACACCAAGCTAAACTGTTGTGGTGTATAAAGTCAGTCAGCAATACAAGATTTGCTTATATGATCTGCTTACCGGGGAAAATTTATGTTCTGTGGGAGGAAATTCACCATGTTCTAATCTATTTGATGTTACACAGTGAGAACAATGTGGTCATATGTTTCCCATACTAGCTAACTATTTGGTCATAATCAGGGTATTTGCACTCTAATACTGAGAACTATTATAAGATTATCAAATAGCCTAATGCCAGGAGAAAATACTCATGGCTGAACTTCAGCATATTTGTGTACGTTGGAACTAAAACACATCACTTCTTTGTCATTGTCTGCATTGTCTGCATGTCTCTTTTTATTTTCTTAATTTGTAACTTGCATAGTTCTCCACACTCTCAGCTACTGAGTCTGCAGTCATAAATCTCAGAGATGTTTGTGATTGCTTTATGTATGTTCTTTTATTTGAATATTAAGATAAGATGGTTACCTTACCGTTTTCAGCAACAAGCTGAACTCACCTTACCTTTTTTATTATAGAAGGGAGGGAAAAAATGGAATGAAGTATGGAAGAGGTCAAATAATAAAACGACAAAATGACAAAGAAGCAAAAAGATTAGATCTAAAGTATTAGATTAGTAGGTCATAAATTTATTTTCTTGTCTTTTTCACGGCAATGTTGCCTGTGTTCACCTATAAAGCTGATGTCTTTGGGAGAAGTTAGGGCTCAGTGGGCATAGTATTCATATTGCAATACAAAAATTATGGGTTTGATTCCAGCTTTTTTCTGCCAGGGGCACATTGCGTTGATGTGCCCTTGGCAAGGCAATTAACCCCCAAGTTGTTTACTAATCTGTGTATGAATGTGTGTTTGTGAGTGCAACTGGGAGAATTGAGCTCTCCTGTAAAGCACTTTACGTGGTCAGTATTACTTTAAAGTGCTATATTAATCCAACAGTGTAAATTAACCGAGTTACACTATTTTCGTTCCTTGTTTAGTTTCTGTTTAGCTGGTTCTCATTAATGTTTATTAGTCTGTCTTCATTGCGGTGTTTGGATCTAGGTGTCATCACACACAGTCCAGGCATTAAGTAGCTCCGTGACAATTGGATACATTGAGCAACATTGTAAGAGTGATACAATTACATAACCGGAAAATAACAGTCAACAAACCACGTTCTTTTAAACATAGATGATCTGTGAACCTTGAGTTGAATTATAGGAACAAGTCAACTATAAAGTATAATATATTTCATTAAAAATATTGTTAAAATCTTGGCTCTTATTTTGTTTTTTAATTTAATGTTGAGTATCATGTCTTTTTTTGGCTTTTTACCCCAGACTTCCTGTTTCAACCTGTTTATCATTATGTTAAAGCCAGAAAATAACTTGTTCAAACTGATCAGATACCAGTGAAATGTTTCTGAATTAAAATGATTGGATTGTGGTCAATCCACAGACCACCAGGTTGTGTAACAGGTAATGATGTTCCCTTATTGTGTCTAAAGAATTATGATGCAATGACAACTGAAAAGTAATATTACATTTTTAGTTGTTTTTTTTCTTTTACTTTTGTTCTATCCTCAGAGGAAGAAAAATAAAAAAGAAATGGGCCTATGTGTGACTCTAGTTTTAAACAAGAGAAGTGATGTAAGGGATTTGCCTCACTGAGTCTGACATCCTTTGACTGAGAGGGATCCAGCCTCAATAACATAGGTGAAGTAAAGACATGGAGGGCAGTTCAGCCATCCTGGGTATTGGTGGGCGTCAATCCTTTTCTGCTATAAAGCAGAAAGCAGCAATTTTCTTCTTCCATGAGGCACAGACCATACTGCAAATTGCAGAGCCCTTTTGTCAAACATTTCTGCCACTGCGCTGCATGCCAAGGGCAAATTTGCTGCAGACTTTGTTGGTTTCTATTAAACCCTGACAACACATTGCTTTTAAATGGATGGATAGGGTTTGTTTTATTATCATTTTATATATTGTAAAGTATTACTTACCAAAGACACTTTCACATATAAGCCGTATAAGCCTTTTTTATTATTTCTTCTTGTCTTTGTTTCGAGAAATAAGTGCACATGTATGGTAATTTAAGGACACATTTGGGGAACAGGTTTTATTGTCTTGTAATGTTGTTTAGGTCCATAAAAACCCAATCTAGAAAATGGTGGAATTTTCAGATGTTTGGGGGAAAGTTCCACCTTTAAGATGAGACCATAAAAATATCTTGAATTTGCCGCAGTTGTTATGCCAGAAAACTAGTGCAGTGAATTGTTTATTGTACTTTTAGTTTGATACTTGGAGAAGCATGACAAAGATAAATGGATGGGGACAGGTTGAGAACTCTTCCACTGAAAACACCAGTGAGAAAATATTTCACAGATAGATAAATTATACATTTATTCAGGTGCCTCTGTGTGTTCATGAAGATATGGAATGAAATACCAGTCCTTCAGCAGAGCTGTTCATACATCTGCCTTACTGGATTAGCATCAGACCACATCTATTGAGCTAAATAATGTTCCAAATTTGTAAATGATGAACTGATAAATGCTTAGATTGGGATGAATGAAAAACTAAATTACTTGTAATAGTAATTAGATGGCTGCTCAACAATGCATGTAATCTTATTCAGGTGTTACTTACCATAACTTAGAGCCTAATATCTGGATGATAAGTAACTTGGTAAAAAAAAAGGAAATCTAACAACTTATTCTGTCATATGTTTCTCATGTAGTTGGCATAATCATGACATCATGAACGTGACATGATTATTACATGGCATCTTTTCTGTTTTTGTCTCTTTTTTTTATAGATTTTGCCTTGAAGTCTCTATTCTACACATCTTTGGTCACTAAACACTTCTGAACTTTTGACAAGTTAAAAGGAAAAACCTTTGATCAGAAAAGGCAGCCAGTGAGTCTTCTTCCACTATTAGAGGACATGGCTTTCTGTCTCTGATGCTAATAGTCTTTCCACATAAGAGGCACACACACAAAAAAATAAATAAATAGTGCAGTTTGTTAGACTGTCTGATCATCGGTCCATGCTTCTTTCTACTCCTGTACTGTTTTACATACACATGTTGCCGGATCCAACCTCTCAGCCTTATGTTTTTCCTGGATGTGGTGGAAGAGCATCATTCTCTTCCCCCACTGGGCTACCAGTGGCAGGGCTACTGAAGGCATCTTTGCTTGTTAGAAGGTGCTGCTGTTTCTAACAGTCAAGCTTCAGAGGACAGTGTTAAATACCGGATTGCTGGTGAACAAGTCTACTTTTTTTTAATTACTTCTGGCTCATCAAGTTGGATTTTACATACTTGCCCTAAACTTGTCTTTGGCTTGATAGGGCCCCTTGTTTCTCTGAACTCCTTCACTGTGGCTCTTTCTAGCTCCTGCAGGCTTTTAGAAAGGGTGGAGGGAGAGAGGAAGATTATAAGTACCAGAAAGAAAGGCTCACAGAAATCCATCTGTATATAACTGCTTATAACTATATAACTGCTCTATATATTATGTTTCACTTAGTGATACATTTCCTCAAATTAATTGATGTTTCAATATCCTAATTTTGCTGAGTGGGTCACTAAGTTTAATCTGTGCTGTCAGAATCTGTATTATAAACTATCCTCAGAGTGCTACATGTGGAACTAAACTCTTCTTCCCTAATCACCTCTGCTGTGACGAACCAGCCACCAAACTATGCCAAAGATTTTAAGAGTGGGGTTGCTGACTTATTTGAGAGAGTTGTTGTTGTTGATCACAGGTCAGGTGAAAGATGTTTTTGCTCTGTTTCTTTTCATGTAATACGGTATATGAGTGATCATGAGTCATCCAGCAGTGTCTGGGCCGCTTTCAAACATTCAGTTGAGCAGCTTCTTGTCAAAAAGAAAAATACTGATCAAAATTACCTCTCTAGCAGTTAATACAAAAATAATTTTTAAAAAAAAATCATGAAAGCCAGTGACTTGGGTATCCTTGATGGTCTTGTCAGTGAGAACAATGGCCTTATAGCGACATCGATTGAACCATGGGTGTCATTGTTTCTGATATTTTCTACCCAAGCTTCAAAACTAAAGAAGCTTCTTGAAAGAGAAGTTAAATATCTTCAGTTGCTTTCATTAAAAACTGAAGATTATCATTTCAGGGCATAATAATTTAAGTAAGAATCCACACCGACCTATGCATTTTTCTACTTTTTTTCAACTATAGTTTTTGCATGGAAGCTGCTGTGGTAGGTTCATGCAACCGCCATTGCGGCAGAAAGCTCAACTATAAAAGGAGCAAAACAGCCATAAATCAAACCCACTCATTAGAGTTGTAGGTAATCAGCTGTGGGCCTGCTGTGATTGAAACCACTGGGATAGAGTCACCAGAAATAGACAGAAGAACCATTTATTCAGGACAGAGAGCAACAACAGAGCAAAGAAGAAACTGGAGCACCAACACCCATTAACATCAGACTGTGAGCACAAAGGAGCTTCTGTGTCTGCAGTGCATCTGACACACCTTTGCAGATCATGCTAGAGATTAGGGAATCAATCATGCCATAGAGGAAACATTGAAATGTGATTTGTGACAAGATGCTAGTAACCAACCCAACATATTTTGAAGTGCTCTGACTAAAATGTGGTTAAACACGTGTAGCTCATTGTTGATTTACTTCACAATCGCTATGTGCCCTCGTCATGAAGCTCTTCGGTAAAGGTTGCTATGAAATGTGGGTCAATCTAGAAATCAGGCCCTTTTTATGGGGAACTCTTTAGAAAATGCTTACTCAGACATTGTTTCAGAAAATCTATTTTCATTTGGACACGTGCGAGAAACTGACGTCTGCATAGCTATCAATCCAATATTTTACAGCCGTTGGCTTGTATAGGTAAGACAAAAAAACTGCCTCAAGCCAAGGAGTGAATGTTCTCCTTTTGTTTTCTTTTTATCAGGATCATTTCAAATGCAATGAACACAAAGGCAGAAAAGGAAGATGAAAAGAGAAAAAAATAAATAAATGAAGGAGAGCAAAATCTTAAAAGGGGATAAGGGAGGTAAGGGAGGTAAGAATAGAATAATAGACTATAAAAAAACAGAAGTCTGCCTCATTACCTTTAGGCCACCCCCCACCCCCTTTAAAAAACACAGGAGAGAGTGTATCTGTGAACACATCAGTCCAAACACCTTTGCGAGTGCTTGTGTATGTATGAATGTTCAACAGCAGATGTGAGGAGCCACAGCACTGACCCCCAGAACCCAATGCAGACAAACAAATGACCCCCACAACATTTGAACCCTGAGCGGACCGTCACAGGATTAACCCTCTGGAAACAGACCAGCAGCCACATTGCAGAAGCCCAAAGGGACTGGAATGATGAGAAGGCCACCGGCAGGAAGTGTGGCGGGGGAGGAGAGGGTAGGAGACACAGAGACACCCACACACACACACAACATGAGGCACATGCATACACCCGCCATGCACCTACATGCACTCACTGTACTCACGCTATACTCCCAGGCTCAGGTATATAAATCATCAGGGTTATAAAACCATTTTGAGAAAACTAAATAATCTAAGCAGGCAGAGAACTACGGTGCCATGAGGTCATCCAGCACAAGAAATCATAGATGGAAGCTAACCAGAAAAAAAAGAAAAAAAACAAAACACTGACAGTATTTAAATGATAATAAATGATAAGGATAAGGCGATGTCTTGGTTTTCTGGGTAAGGTCAGAGATAATGCATGTAATTTTTCTTTATGAAGGCAAAGGCAGAAAGATAGTGGGAAAAATTTAAATAGTTGGCTACATGTTTTTAGACTAGGTGTGGTTCAGGGTTCACAGCAGATTTAGGCATATTCTGTGGAAAAAAGAGATTGTGTCAGTCGTATAAATGTGTTTCTGGTCTGTAGATTCCAGGGCAGTAGTGATGCAGTACAGGAGGGAAGGACAAAAGAACACAAAAGTCTCAGATTGCCTTCACAATCCTATGTAAAGAGAAACCATCAGATTTAGCTCTTCTTTTAAGTATTAGACATTTGCATGAAAATTTGCTCTAATTATGTCTATTTAGAACAAGATAAATTATTCTGTTCCCTGAAAATTTGTTTAAATTTTGCTTTTCTGGCCTTGCCGTCCTTGGTGAGAAAACCGAGCTGCCAGGAAGAGAAATGATGCAATGTTAAAAGTTAAAAGAGGGATCATTAAGATTCTCCTCACTGGCTCTAAAACTAAATCCATTCTCAGTGGGTTGTTAAGTCTTTTCAGTCCTTCTTTAACTTCTTTCCTATTGTTTTCCATCCATAAACTGTTCTTAAGTTCTCCTACGTCTATGCATTCTTCTGTTTTTCTGCTGGTTGCTGTTTTCACTCTGACTCATGGGATAGCAGAGTTGTTTATTTTATTTTTTTTTGTAGTGCACCAATTAACAAAATTCTGTGTTCCCTCTATAATCTAATTTACAAAAGGCTCATGTTTTTCTCACTGTCAGCCATACTTCTGTATTGAAGTTTGAAAGAAGGCACATAAAATAATCTTAAAAAGTCTTTGTAAGGGAGAACTGGTTGTGAAGAACATCCTGGAATATCATCTTCAGTGGAGTGCATTAACTTTCTCTCAAAAAAAGAGGCTTCCTATTCCTTCCTCAGTCCCAAGTTGTTGCACATAAAGTAGTGTAAAGGATGTGCATCAATGATTCTAACATTTTGAGATGACTGTGAGCTGGGAGTCACTAACAACAGGATCATGCAAAGAACAATGTGTTTACTTTTGCAGCAAAGGATTTCACGGTTGACTAAATGGAAATGCATCTGTTGGGGGTTTTGAAATACAAGCTCCAAATGTCGGTTCATTGTTGAATTTGTCATGACTGCAGAGTTTGTGCCTCCTCTGACATTATCTCTACTTATACAATTTCAAGAGGAAAACAAAATTGCAACGCCATTGACCATATTCTTTCTTACAGAATACACAGACGTGCAGTAAAACTTGTTTTTAACTATGGCAATAAGTAATTGAAATGTTTGTAACACTGAGCATCTGGAACCAATATTAAGAAAAAGACAAAAGGGTTTGTTGGTCAAAGGTAAGTATAGCAAATTAAGTTTTACCATGATGAATTACACAGCTCACACACTTTAATGAACATCAGCTGAGTAACCGTGCTTTTGGTGATTTCTGTGAATGTACATCATTAATCAGAGAAGTTAATTAGTGGTGGAGATTCAGTGGGACTGGGATTTATTTTTGCATGCACACGCTCATTTTAATTTTATCAATTTTTGCTACTTCCAAGTTCCTAGCTTTATTATGGGCACTCTCGTCAATTAGTGAAAACCCTTTTGTAATTATGAGACACTTTGAAATACATTAATGATAACATTAGCTACCAGCTAACTCTGTGAAGCCTTACTGTTTTCTTCATAATTTAAATTCACACCCATATGCATTTTCACCTAACAGCTCATTATGTTTCAGCTGTGGGAAAATATAGGAATATATAAATTAATGTAATGCCATTCATTTCAAGAATACATATTCACACAGTGTCACCTCACATCAATAAATATCCAACCATGACAACATCTGGAGGTTGTTGTTAGACGTAATTCAACTTGACCTATTATAACAAAAGATATATCCTACATTGACCTATTCAATTAATTAGACTGCTGTTCCAAAGCTCATTTATGTCAGTTATTCAATTCACAAAATTAAACCACAAATTACATTCCACTAATTACACATAGGCTGATTTTAAGCATTTATTAAAATTACTTGGAGAGATTTTTGCATTAATGGCAATATATGTATGAGAATTAAATAAGACCAATAAAAGCATTTGTAATAAAAAAAAAATGCACTAGAAGCACAAACTAAAATATATCCAAAGACACAAATTTGTCTTTGGATATAGTTCTTGTTGTAAGCAACAAGAACTAACTTGCTTCTGGCATTTTACCATACATAAAATAAAAAATAAAATTAATAAAGGAATACACTTATTGGTGTTACCATAACAATATTAATACTCGGATTAAGTTGCACATTTGATCAACAACTGGTTTAAGACACACAAACCAACTCAACTCACATCTTTCATTCCTAGTTCTGGGACTTGTTTGGAAAGACACGAGTTTCACGACGACTTTGTCCCATCCGGCTTTCAGCACTCAAGGTTTTTAATGTTAGTGTGTACTTGTCTGGCACAACTTTAATTTGTGTACAATACCTGTATTTTCCTTTTTTTAAAATATTAAAAAAATAAGTTAAACATCTTTGCACAATGTGTTATGAACCTTTTGTTTGTATAAAAACAGAATTGGTTGTTATCCCAGTCTTAAACATGACTGTGATAGCAAGATTTAATGTATGTTTCTAATAAGTTCTCATTTTCTCTGTCTGTTCTCTTCATGCTGCCTCGCAAATGTCACCTTTGGATGTTAAAATGCAGATATAATACAACTTTTTACATAAGTGATATGTTAAAAGGCATGCATGTTAGGGGATCTTGTGTTTAGCTCTCTAACTATTTACTGATCTTCAGTGCAGTTTTGTTTAGGCAACAGAAAATGATTTAAAAAAAATCATGTTGCTTATTCGGCATTCTGCTTTGCTAAATTTTCTTCTTTATATTATAAACAACAGTGTTATCAAAGGTCTATGTTTTGCAATGTGTGTAGATAGACCCACAGTTTGTTTGTATATGATTTGTTTACATTTTAAGGAAAGTTCATATTTGTCTTGTAGTGATCTTTTGAATGTGGACCAAGCTGTTGTAAACATTGAGGGTGTTGACATTTAGAGGTGGTGAACGAACATAGAAGAGTGTGACTCAGTCAGTTTGCTGGAGCAGATTTGAACTGATCTTCAGGGGTTAAGCAAACTGGTTATTCATGGGACACACAGCTGCTTAGTGTTTGGGATTTTCACACTGCATTGAGTTGTAAAATGAAACAGACATTCCCTCAGTGACTTGAGTTAAAGTGAGGTTTTCTTTTCTGGTGATTGATCTGATTCATCTTCTGTCTCTATTTTATGGCGTTATTTCCACTTGAGGAAACAACATAAATGAAGAAATACTGCTAATATATTATTTAATTTATAAATTAATAAATGTACATTTTGAATAGATTTGTTATTTTGCTTTGCTTTTTTTTAAAGCCTGCATCTTAGAAATTTAAATCTATTTATTTAAAAAAATTAATTAAAAGCTAAATATTCATTAATGTGAGTCTGAACATAGCGTGTGGAGTGAAAAAAGTAGAAAGAAGACGAAAGATGAAGTTTTATATTAGTTTTGTGATTAATGTAAGTGAAGCTTTTATCTTAATTTTCTAAAGAAATTACTTGATGTCTTATTGGAAGGTCCTGTGTATTATGTGCAACAATGTTATTATTATTATTATTATTATTATTATTATTATTATTATTATTATTATTATTATTATTATTATTGTTGTTGTTGTTGTTATTGTTATTGTTATTATGCCTTCTCATTTCTGAGGTCTCTGCTTGCTGAACTTAATACCTCTCTATTTTTGTTTATCTTTGCTCACCCGTATATCTATTTTTTATGCAGTACATGCAGCTTCATCCCAGCCACAAATTTGCGCTGAGATGCAAAATAGTCTCAGACAGCACTATTAACATTTTAATTGTTCATATTAAATCATTAAAACCCATTTAATGTAAGATCCTAAAGTTCTAAAGAAAACCATGATAGAGACAGCAGTAATCAACTCTGACTGACCAGTTTTTTTGTTTTTTATATGATTGAGGGTGTTGACATTTAGAGGTGGTGAACGAACATAGAAGAGTGTGACTCAGTCAGTTTGCTGGAGTTGCCTCACTGTTAGAATCATCTGAAAGGGTGTATGCAGTAGGTGCAACTTTTGTCTATCACTGTATTTCTTCAAATCTGATATTCAGTGAATGATTCTGAATATTTTTCTCTATTTCTAAATAAAGTTTATTATTAGTAATCACTGTTCTTCACACAATTCAGATAGTGCTTAATTCACATGCACTAAGACTTTTATGCCAAATGTTGTCCTGGATTTCCACCTTCTACATTCATAAGTATGGATAGATATTCCTCCAATTTGTGGTATGTTAAGAGTGATCTGGTCAGCAAAGGAGGACATCAGGACCCTCGAATCTAAAACTGGGGATAAATGGTAAATGGACCAAATTTATTCAGAATTTATTCTGAATTTATTTATTCAGAACTTATTCTGAATAAATGGTAAATGGACTCTTATAGCTCTTTTATAGTCATTTTGACCACACATAGAGCTTTACACTAGAGCCACATTCACATATTCACACTCACAAAAACACACACATTTATACACCAGATTGGTAGGCAACATAATGATATTCATTATGGCCCGATATTGTGTGGTGTCCCCCAAGGACAAACAGCACTTCAGTCTGTTCAGTGGTTTTGAAAAGTCAGCTGACTATTTTAAAGTGTTGCTGTATGAACCAGCAACACTTAAGATCTAAAATGTTCTGGAGTAGTGTCAAACTTGTTTTAAACTGAAATTTCTTTCTCACCAGTGGAGAACTGGGTTCTGCTGTTTGGTCTCCACCTAGCAGTCTAACAGTAGCCTGTCTCTAGAGCTGACTCTAGTTGGTTCAGACACGCATGCTATTTTAACTATGATTTGTGTTACAAGTGTCCTGGAATTAAAAAGTGTAAACAGCTATTTTTGTAAAAGTCGTGCATAACAAGCCGTCTACTGGAGGTTGGATAATTACTTATAATCATAACAAACAGAATCCCTCTTTAAAAAGGTAGCAGCTAACATATTAAGATCAACATCACTCCACTCAGACATAAAACTACATGTAAAATTAAGCTCTGAAATTGAACAGACAAAAAAATGAGTAATTCAGCTGTCATGAGGGCCATTTTAAATTTAAAAAGTAATATTTTTAACTTAAGAGTGGTTATGCTTTTGATTGTTGATTTTGTTTTTATTTTTTATTAAGGTTACTGCTGAGGTGTATCCTCACTTCTTTAATAAAACAGTAGAGTGAGTGATGTGGTTTTGTTTATTTTTTTCTTCCATGCTCAAAGCCAAAAAGATAAAATCTGACCAATTCAATATCTATTTGGTACAGCCTCCTCTCAGCACCAAACAACAAATATCCTACTATTGCCACCCAGGACTGTTATTGATCCAGTATGCAGTCTAGTTCTTTTCCTCCTTTGTTCCGCTGATTTTTCTTTCTTTCTTGTCATTTCCTTCGCTTTATTTTGTGATTTATTCCAGATGTAATTCTGGGGAAAAAAGACTTGTGTGGGTGAATTTATAAGTCTGCTAATTATTTGATTTATTTGAGAAAGCAAAATCAAACCATTGATTCTGTAAATGATCTCTTTGCCCTTGTTCATCCTAATTTGTCATTAGAATGTTTAACATTCAGGGCACAGTTTGTGTCTTAGAATAAGATGCCTCATTGATTTAGAAAATGTGAGCAAAGTTTTTTTTCTATACATGTTTGGTGTGTATTATAAGGTCAGACTCTTTTAACTTTGCCAAGTACAAGTATAGTTCAAATTTCTTCCGTGCTTTGTTCCATAAAATATATAGAGGCACAAAGGTGCATGAAGAGAGATGTAAAGAAATAAATTGTATTGACGCCGTCTGGAGACTCTTGGCTACTGCTTACACACAGATTTTTGAAAAAGAGCCCTGATATGCTGCAGCACTTATTTAGATGGTAAACATCACACCTCTGACCCAACCTGCTTTAACAGAATGAAGATGGGATGTTCTTTGAAGTGAAAAGAAGACGAGGCTTTTAGCACCTTAAAGTCAGACATGCAGTACCTAATTTTTTGAATATGTCCTTATTAATTTTCTGCACCATAATTGGTCTATTGTTTTCTCCTGCAGGAAATACATTTTTCAAGTATCACTGACTCAAATAAAGTTCATTGCTAAATGCCTAGGGTTCCAATGAAAATTTGTACTATAATGTAAATAATTTATGAAGTGTGTCTATATTTATGTAGGTGTCTAATGGCATTAGTCATTTTATTTAAACAATGTTCTCTTTAATGTTTTTTCACTGCTCCAATATATTATATAATAAACCTTTTATTTATTTATTTGTACTTTTTACTACTTATGCTTTTTTTATTCTTATGTCTTTTTTAAGTCTAAATACTTGGAAAATACACACATTTTTAGAAATTAACCTTAAGGTAATTTTTAATGAATAATTTCAAAGTATAAAGTCAGATATTAATCTGATTTTGATTATGTTTTTTGACAAAATTTAATGTTAATTTCATGTTTTATACTTAGTTGCTGCATTGTTTTTATTGAGTAAACATTTTTGAAATACCATTTTACAGAAATATGCTATAGAAATAGACTCGACCTAATTTGGTTCAGTTTTTGCTGCTGAATTCTTGCTTCTGTTCTGCAGAGCACGGTCTCTGAGCTGTCCATGGTGCTGAACATCAATAGACTTGTTTCTGTGGTTTTAATGTCATGTTTCATGATGTCAGGAGAGGTTTTATGATGAATGCAACTCACACTGATGTTCAGGCTTAGACACTAGACAAGCTGAAAGGAACACATGTGAGCAACATGATTCACTGCCAAGGTTAGACACCTACATAAATACAGACACATGAGTATACTCTAATATAGTGTGGGGCATTCAGCTGGTGGAGACCAAACAGCATATAAAAACCCAACCAACCTTTTGGCACTGAAAGTCTTTAACTGTGGCGAAAGAACAAGGCTGTCAATGGAAAGAAACAAGAAGTATTTTATATATAAAAAACTAACAGAAGTATTTTAAAATAGATTCTGTTATCCTCAAGGAGACCATATAAAGACTTGACATACATGTGACATGCTATTTTCCTAGTTTTAATGAGAAGGTGAGCAGAAGTGTTCTGGATCAGTTAGGCAGACCTGTGAAAATACTGTTTCCATAATCAATTTAACTAAAGGGTATAAAATAGATTTGCATAACATGCATTTTCCACCCCATTTTGGATTCCTTTTAGACATTTGAGTTTCCCATTCTAGGATGCCTCTGCCATCTTTATTTCTGTATCAACTGGCTCTGCTTAAAGACGCCCTGAGGTGCCCTCAGTATTGTAACAAATGGTACAAACCAGAATGTGAAATCAGACCTTATTAGTTAATCAAATGGCACATATTTCTATCTAATAAATAATTAATCGACATTCGTAAATCGATTAATTGTTTGCATCCTTAGCATGAAGTTATATTTCTTAACTAATTAAAATGAGAAATACTCGATGTAAGATAGCTATGGATTTTAAAGTGCATAAAATAAATATTTTGCTATTTTCAGTAAAAAAAAGTTTGTACAACTAAGAGCATAATTTAGTTAAGCATAAGCAACATATATCAAATGTGTTGGATCAGTCATGCAGCTCGTCGGTGGTCACTGTCATGCAACATGCTCTTCTGATTCTCCCCATTCTAGTTTTATGGGGCCTCAACATCTATAGCCTTTTAGGTACTGTGTGAACTGAGCCCTCAACCGAAACATGATACCCACTGCATGAGAAGCCAACTGTAGAGAGCGCGCCTGTCTCAAAAGCCAATATGGCTCTGGCCTTCAGATGTTCAAAAGGATGGGTGAGCTACCAGACTGTGAAGATTACAAACTGGGTGTAAGGTTTTCCGCTGCTCAGCCTTTCTTTTTGCCCTTTTCACACAGTCACAGTGAGCTGTGTGGCAAACTGTTCCGCTTCACAAGTTCTCTCAACGTATTCTTCATCACATACTGACAGTTGATCACATGTCCAAAATTTATTTCTTAAAAACAAGCTCTGACAGATGGAAAAAATAAGTTATTGAGGCCAAAGGTTCTGTAAGTCTAACAGAGCTTGGAGGGTATATGGAAGGAACTAGCTTGTAAACTACAAAAAAAGTGAACAATTTTAAAGGCAAGACGTGTTGAAGGAGAAATTGGTGCAATTCCTATCCAGTTACATGGAGTCCAAATCAAATTCAAATCATTATAATTCATTCTACAACACTACCACATTGACTGTATATTGTCCTATACAGTCAATGCAAGATAGGACATTGACCACAACTTCATAAAACCCAAACAAATGAGCAGCACTTCAAGTAAAAAAAGTGTTGTTTTTAAATAGAAATCATCAGTTATGAACATGTCTTATCAGTTTGGTTGGTATGGTTGAAAATTTAACCTACAGTTTCCTTATCTGTTTAGTTACTACTGCTTTGCCCCCATCTCCTGAGACAGACTTATCACTAATTTATACTATATTGACAAATATGTCATCTTGGTTAACTTGACACAAATTCATTGTAGTCAAAGGGTCTGAATACTTTCATTTAACATGAATTGCTTTCTATAAAGTACTGAAATCAACACCGTCTAAAATGTGTTTCATGGAGGTCAGTACCCCCAAGCTCTGTTTAAATTGAGGCCACATCCTCATATGATGTGAACTTTGCACTTGTGTAATGATAAAGTTTGTTCTCCTCAGCCAGAAGGATAATGAGAGCCCCCTTGGTGAACAGTACTTGGTCACATCCTCTCATGTTGTCCCTTGTTTTGCCTTCAGTTTATATAGAGTTAGACAGTTGTTCTCTGTTAGAAAAATTATGTTTGTTATCATTCTTACATTTGTAATCTTACTAGTTTTTCTATGTAGAGGTTTAGTGTTCAAATTAGTTAAAACTGTGGAGACAATTAAATCTTCCTTAATCAAGCATGTGTTTACAGATGGTGACTTAGATCTTCCTGGGATAGTCCTGAGCTGTAAAACATGTCTATGTGTTAATTGAGTATCTGTGTCTCCCTTCTGTCTGTCTGAATCCACATCCTACTGTGAAGATAAGATGTGGGGTTCACCCCCCACACCCCTTCCTTTTGACACCTTCTCGTCCCTGCTAATAAAAGAGACAAACAAACTGAAGGGGGCAGAACACATGGTGAGCGGCTTGGAGGAGCAGTTCTCTGTGTCTTCTCCTTCTGCAGAAGTTTGGTTAAACACTCATAAACGTTGTCTGTGGTTCTCTTTTATTATTGTAGGTTTAAGAAAATACCTAACATTCTCTTTACTAGAGTCTGTGACATCCAGAGGGAATCGGTATTGAAGTTTTAAATTTCTAGTTTTGAAACAACAGGTAACAGGATGTAAAAACGTCTTTAAACATCAGAAATGTACTCTGGAAATGTCAAGACTAGATAAACAAAATTAGAAATAACAGGGAGGAACATAACATTTCCAGTGCCCGAGTTTTAAAACACACATTCTCCTTTATGTGAGTGGAGGCAGTGAGCAACTCACCAGGAGGCAGCAGCCCAGCATCTCTAGCTTCTCTTCCACCACTCCAGCAGAGCTGATTTAAATGATTGCATTAACTGCTTTGCATGCCTCCAATTGCTAATTGTTAATCACATATTCACTTAATTTAGGTGTGCAGCAGCAGGTTAACACCTAAAACATGCAGGACTGTGGGTCCTGAAGATCAGGGTTTGACATAGAAATTAGAAAACCATCTGCGTGCTCACTTTTAGTTTAAATTCTACGTCCTGGTAGAAGGAAATATTTGCTCTGCTATTTAAGTGCTTATTTTAGTCATGCAATCCATGTCCCATCATTGTTTCTGTTTCAATGTTGTTGTTTTCCTTTGTTTTCTCCTGAAATGTATTAACCTGAAGCTACTCATCAATGTGTGAGCCAGAGTATAGATCTTAATCTAAAAAAAGCCTTTTACTGAAGTGATTTGGATGAGTGCCTTGCTTTGAGGCACATCATTTGGAATCTCAATTTTAAAACCATCAGTTAAATATGCTCTTCTCTGATGAAGGGGAATGACCAGCAGCTCAAGATTAGCTGTAGGCAGTAGGACAATGAGAAGAAGCACACAAGCAAGTTCACTGGTGGATTATAAAATACATAAATAAATAAATAAATAAATAAATAAATAAATAATAATAATAATAATAATAATAATAATAATTATTATTATTATTATTATTATTATTATTATTATTATTATTATTATTATTATTATTATTATTATTGTTATAACATTATATATGAATAATGATAATTATTATTATTATTATTAACAAAATAAAAATGATTTTGATGTGGTCTAGTCAATATCTAGAAGATATTGCATGTCATAATGCCAGCTTTTTCTTCTTTTTTTGTTTTTTTTTTTTAGCTAATTTTAACTGTTATTTATTGTTTGCTGTATATACACAAACATAAAATATATTCAACTATTGGAGACAATATATTAATGGTTATTCTGTTTCTGCAATAAGCTTACCTCCATATATTTCAAGTCTGGTTGAGTTAGCCAGGAGCAAACATCCAGACCTTGCATACTGACATTCACTGCTATGGAAAACCAAACAGGAAGCAGGAATGATGAAGTGTAGATAAATAGATGATTAAAATGTTTTAATTATGCTAAAAGGCTCCATGTTGTACTCACCACTCCTGTAAGCTCCGTCAAAACAGCATGTTGGACACAGTCCACACTGGTCAGCCGTCCATCACTGTAGAACCACTTGGCAAGACAGAACTGGCAAACACACACATTCAAACCGTGGATAAGTATAGATTGGCTAGTTATCTATCATACAAGTCAGTGGTCAGTTTAAGAAAAAACATCCAGAGGAAACCCACACATTCAAAGGGTCTCTTCAGTACTGGCAGCATCAAGACAGTTAGATGTGACCTTTTACATGTGGGGGGATGTAATGTAAGAAGGAGGTCAGAGGAGAGGCGTGAGACATAACACTGCACATTCACATTAAACACTCTGCTCCTGCTTGAGTAGCTTTATCTTAGAAAACATCTGTTGGACAAAAAAGAATAAAATGCCAAAAAGTGAAACACTTTGTGTGTATATATTTACTCAAAAACCAGACTCTAAAACAGAGAACGTAACACACTCAAAAAAAAAAAGTCAGACCGACTTTGGGCAACGAACTTTTCTCCGCTGCTCACGAAGAATTATCTGTTTATTGCTCTTNCTTACGTCACTATGACGTCACCGCGACTAGTCGACATCGACTCGACTATTGTCATGATGTAGTCGACCTTAAAAAATATGTAGTCGTTCAACCCCTAGTACAGACATGCTTCTTCTCCGGTGCTTTTAAAGGGACTCTGTGACATCTCCATAGAAACAGAATCCATGTTGACTGTGACCATTAATCTATTGGCTGAAGAGAGTTTGGAGCTCCAGGAAGCTGTTCCCATGTTTCCTCTTGGATGGTCATGACTCAGCATTTAAAAAACAGATCTTTGGAGAAATGACAAAGCCATTTTAAACTTTACTTACTGTACATGATAAATTACTACAGAATAATAGCTGATGCATTCCTGCTTCACGTGACTTGTTTCTACTGTAAGTAAGCAGTGTTCATTATCGTCTGCTAGAACCGAGTTTGTGATGCAGAATGAGTAATGACTGCTGACACTTAACCATAGTTATGATCTACTTCAATGGATGGAAAATTGCTGAGTGTCAGACATTTATCAGACGTGTTCCTTTGTGGAAGTATCTTTCTCTTCAGCGCAGATTGTGACCTTTGTTTCTGAATTTTTTGTTACTTTGTTACATAATCCTTAAGATGCCCATCTTTCTTTGAGATCCCTGAGGATGGTTTATTCTATTGCTGTGTCTTCATAATTTCTGTCTGCTTATCTGCTTTATCTGCCTTATTGTCCACCTTTATTCTTTTCTTGCTGTTCTTTTTTTATATCCACCCACAACTCTCTTAAAGATTGTATTGCGCTATTCTTGAATAATTCACATTCAATCTCAGGGTTATTGGCATTATTTGAGTGACTATACTTCATCATAATGAATAACAGAAATACCCTCAAAAAAGTACATAAATCCTTTACCAGGCTAATTTTTTTTTCCTTTTTACAATATTCCTTCACATTACAACTAACTTTTGATTTTAACTTTGGGGATCACTGATTCTGAGTTTTAAAAAACTAACCAAATTTCTTCAACTCAACAGAACAGGATTTTTATCAACAGGTTAAGAAATGATATTAACACACAAGTAATTGCAGTAATTCAATTTGAAATAAAACGAGGAATAACTTTTTCAAAGCTCTTTAAAGAAGGTTAGGACTTCACTGTGGCTGAAGATTTAACCTGAAAAAAAAAAAGAATAAATTGACAACTAATCTCAAATGCCTGTCAATTTCAAAAGAGCTGTCAGAGAACCCTCCAAGGTGTGGTGATGAGAGATGTCAAGTGCAAGAAGACCTTCCACTCTGCTGCTAGGAATACCAGATTTACTTTTATGTTTCAGGTTTAATCTATAAGTTTGATCTCAAATTCAGATGACATTTTTTAAGCCAATGATGTAAAGATACAAAGATGTCGCCCCATGATGTGTTTTGACAATATCTCTTCTTGTGCCTGCGGCAGTTTGAGAAGAGCACTGCTGCTTGGAGTTTGATCTAGTTGGTCATCTTTTCATTTTGTCTTGTTTGCATGTGAAGGCCTCCACCTGCGTATCTCACTTCCCTTTCGCTATCCATTGCATATTTTAATTTTGTTGCTCTACATTTCATCTGTAGATTACCAGAACAAGTTAAAATAATGTGTTTGCAATCAGTACAAAGCAAGATAGCAACAACATAAATATTGCATTAAAGTCCAACACAGGCAAACTGATAATTTACAGCAAATGGCTCCCCAGCAGAATATAACGGTCATATATTATTATTATTATTATTATTATTATTATTATTATTATTATTATTATTATTATTATTATTATTATTATTATTATATACTGCCTGTAAAAAAGTATTTACTGCATTGGATTTTTAAAAAAAAAATCATTTTTATTGATTTTACAAATCAATCATGCTCAACAGGGTGTAACACTTTGCGAGATTGGAAGAGTACTCCAGTCTCAGTCTTTAATTATAAATGTAGGCACGTCAAGTTCAGGGCCTTGCAGCTTTGTGTTGAGGGGAAAGAAAAGAGTGGTTGAACTAAATAATTGTCTATAATCAAAGGTTTCATTAGAATAAACCTTGTCTTCTATCTTCTAACACAAACTGGTTGATTTGCTTTTCATAACGTTCTCACACTCCACACAAAACCCAACAATACTCTAAAGCTAGGTGAACAAAGATGGATGTAAACACTTCTCATAAACTGTTGCCAAAGTAACTGCACATCATTAAGATACAAGCAGGATGTTAAAGGGCTAATTAGGTTATGTCTCATGACATTTCTAGCAGAAGACTTTGTTAAATTCTGCCCATGTTCAAAACGTATTACCACTATCCAGACTAAAGGTTCATGCACTAATTTAATGTCTGTGGAAGGTATTTGAAGTTGCAAATTAAACGTCCATTCATACACCAAAAAGCATTAGTGAAGCCTAAGGTACTTTACAATTGGAGATTGAGTTTTCTTAAATACATTAGTGATTCTTGACAATAGGGACAAAATGGGTTTTAATTTTCCATAATTTTTTCTTTGTTATTTCTCAAATTTATATATACAAATATGTCAAATAATCTTTTGGAAATGTAAAGATGCTGAGGTACAGGCTCCCAGTTACAACATTTTTTTTTTGAATTACATTTTTAATCAACCTGACCTAGAACGTTGTCATCACCATCTGACAAAAATAAATAAAAAATCATTTTTAATGACCCTGTTAGTAATATTTTTACTAATTTTACAGACAAAAGCTTCTCAAGAAACAAAATAAATATTATTTAAAACAAAAAAAACACAAAAAGTCCATCTGACGGAGTTGACACTGCATGACGGAGTTGACACAGAACTGAAGGTGGTGACAAACTAGTGAGTAAAATGAAAAACTTGGTACATGTGAAGTAATGCAATTTATGTAAAATACATTAAAATGAATTAACTGCACATTTAAGTGAGATTTGACAACAA
>CAEGAF010040305.1:0-40899 GCA_903067075.1 Micropoecilia bifurca | reverse complement strand
GTAGCTTACATGCATTTGTAAAGTAAATAAAGTGAACCAAGTACCTGCTCTGAATAGTTTGATACCTTTTTAACCTTAACATCTGAAGGAATCACTCTAAGCCTGATGACCTGATGTGAAGCAAGCAGTGAGTGAGAAAGGTGACAGTTGGATGTTACGATACTTGCAGATGAATATCGATTTTTTTTCTAGGAAAGAAAATATCAACATATGTCGCAATATCGATATTATTATACAGCCCTAGTCTGCAACATTTAAAGTTTATCCTTTACAATGAAAGAAACTTACAGATGTAGATAACTGTTCTTATCTTAATCCTGATTGTAGTCTAAGAGTTTGCTTACGAATAATCACAGAAAAGAATGAAATAGCAAAAACGTGGGGAGGTAATTACAGATGAAGTTCTCCTTTGCCTGCCGCACGGAGCTACTGCTTGTGTTTACTGACGTTTCCGAAGATTTGTGGCGTACACTGAGACGAAAACACACTACTCTCCTTCTGTATTATGAAATGAAACAAAGACCCCCCTCTCTCTCTCTCTCTCTCTCTCAGCTGCAGTGGCAACGTTGAGCTTTTCATTAGGTGTGATGCAAATCCATCGCGTTTTCAGAGAAATGAAAAGCAGCAGGCGTATCCATACATTGAATCCTTAGTCAACCCATCTCAAGAAAGTCCACATTTTTACGTTCACCCAAAGTGTTTGGATAGATACTGCGTGCCAATCAAACTACTTGAGCAAACGAAACACCAAGAAGCAGCACAAATTTGCTAAATTCATCACACACCAGAGGAGTCTATGTCACCTGTAAGTAAAAAAAAAACCCCAACAACAAATACATAAACATGTCAGATCAATGATTTTGCTGTTGCCTCACCTGTACACAATACAAGCAGTCTTCTGGCAGGTCGAGCAGTTTCTCAGGTCCAGTCCACTTTTATGACATCGCCGACTGAAACAAAACAAAAGCAAATTACTTCCACGACGCTCATCTTCTCAGATAAACAGCTCAATCATCTTTGCACTTATATCCTCTTCTTCTGAATCCGTCCGGGCTGCTGCCGGCAGTGACGAGCTGCCTGGCATGCGTTTTGTTAGACACCCGTCTCTTATTAGGAGTCTGTTATTCTGAAAGATGACCTTAGAGGCAGTCACAACTTATTAACGCACGGCAGCCAGTGAGAGTGACTGACAGAGACACTTTGCCAGAAGGATGTTTTAATTCCCCTTATTTTTCCCAGAAGAGCTGGGTGGCTAAAATAAATCTCTGTGAGACGTGGCCTCTTGAATTGCCCAAGTAGGTTTCTGTCACACTCACACACACATGCGCACACACGCACACACACACACACACACACACACACACACACACACACACACACACACACACACACACACACACACACACAGCCGCTGACCTGTTTGCAGGCTTCTAATGATGTTGCAGCCCCACATCATTGCACTAATAGCCATGACTTATTATTACATAATTGCCACCTCTAAAACACATTTATGTGATCTGTTTTTTTGTTTTTGTTTTTTTTTGCAATGACAAAGCACATATTACAGTATTTGTCAACAATTTATAGTTATTTATTTGAAGTCACACAGGGAATAGATGGAGAAAGTGATGCTTCACCAACAACCTTTCTTTGGAATATATTAATTCAATTGGGTTTGTCCATTTCTACTCAAGCCCACAGCTGTTATTCCAATGCATTGTAAAAAAAGAAAAAAAAGCCAATCAATCAAGTTTCTTAAAATAACTGACAGAAATGAACATAACATTTTTGAACTTGAAGTTGTCAAGATAAGCCTGGTCTAGCTGTTAGTTTTAGCATCCAGAACCAACTAATCTAAATGTATAGATTAGCTGTAAGGGAGAACATTACTGGACAATTTCTTAACTATATTGATTAGGAACTTAACATAAGTCACAGAGTGATTCTGCTGTGCTACATGTTGGACAAGTTATTTACCCAGCTGCCACGGTGAAGCACACAGACTTACAGGCTGCTGGGAGCGTTGCATGTCTCCAGGTCCTGAATGATGTTAAGCAGGGTGGTGATCCTGTCCTTGTTGGCCGCCAGGCTGGCCTCCACAGCCTTGAGCCTCTGCTCCAGGCCTGCAGACCTGCAGCACTGCGGGGAAGGCGGCAACAGCAGCGCCGCGTCGGATGGGTGGGAGTGAGACGGCTTGGTGCCCTCGGGGCCCGACTGAGGAGCAGCAGGGCTAAACTTTAACTCTGCTCTGCTTATTCCCTCCACCTCCTCTCTGGACCGGAGGGTGAAACTCGATTTAGCGAGCATTGCAGACGGCTGTAGGTCGAACTCCCGTTCAGGGCATGTGTGTGCCGAGAGCCCTCCTTCGCCCGTGAACGACGCTGGCACGCTGACAGAACGTTCTGGACTCGTGTGTGTTTGCCTTCGTAATGTAATATCGAAATTGGAATTTTGGCAGACGACAGCAGACGGGGTGATGTGTTTCACCTCTGTGTTTGTTTGCGAGACATTGGGTTCACAGTTAGTTTGCGTTGAGACCGGGGGCGATGAATAACCGAGGCGCTTCTGCCCATCCGCGTTGGATTCAAATGCACTATTTGCAAGGCTGGCCGCTGCACCCAAGGCAAACTGTTGTGCATTGGAATCGGGGTGCCTGGCCGCCTGACCCAGTGGGTGTGTTGCCCTGTGTCCCTCATAGTCTGCTCCTGTGCATCCTTTGTAATGTTTAAGTCTTTGTCTTTCTCTCTCCAGACAACCCTGCGGATGAAAGGGGCTTGACTTAATTGGGGAAAAGCAATTCTGAGGGTTAGTGACTAGAGAATTGTTATGCTCTTCAGACTTGTGCACCGCTAATTTATTGACAGCACGGTCGCTACATTTGTTTTTATTACATTGTAATTCCACTGCGTGGCCGATGGTTGGATTAATGTGGTGGCTTTTAGTTCCACTTCCTTCCTCAGCGGATTCCAACATATTTGGCGACTTGGCGAGCGGAGTTGCTGCGGAGTCACTCTGCTGGTTGGTAGCGACGCCCCAAACACGAGGTTTATTACTGTTTTGACCGCCCATGTCCGGCGCTTGTGTGCTGTGAGCTTCGTTTTTGTCGCGTGCGTCGCCGTTCCTTAGCGCCTCGGTTGCGTCTGTCAACTGAAGCAAACGCGCACCGGATGCGGCAACTTCATCTCGTCTTTCTCCGCCCAGAGACGCCAGAGAACCGTTCAGGGACGCGGCTCGTCTCACCTGAGTGTTGACGGTCGTATTTTTATATGCTGTGCAACGACCAGCAGCGGCGCTCGGGAGAGCTGCGTGCGGCCCTCCTTTTACTTCCGGGGACTTGGACGCACCAGAGACTGTGCGTGCAGAGGATGCGGAAATACGCAGCGCAGTTTCAGAGTCTGAGGAGTTCGGCTGAACCGAGTGGATTTGCGGAGCCACGGCTTTGTCTGTGCTGCCTCTACCTGTAGTTTGATCTGGATTAAGTTTATAATTCAAAGAGATCTTCGGGACGGCGGCATTTAAGAGTGAATGGGGCGGATTAGCAGAAGCAGGGAATTGAGCTGCGTTGTCAATAAGAGATATTTTAGCTGGCGATACGTCGGCAGCTCTTGACGGAGGCTTTTCCTGGCATCTATCTAAATCAGACGGGGAGCTCACCATTGTGAGATGTGAAGAAGGGTCTGATTCAAGAATTTGTGCTTTGTGTGTTGAGTGCAAGGCTTCTGGCGGACACATCCTCTCCAGATTAAAAGTTGCCCGTGCAACTGGACCGGATGTTCTTTGACTTCCCATGGCTACAGTGTACACAGATAAAGGCGGACACTCGGGCACGGCGTGCACAGAGACACACACGTTTTGAGTGATATTATCTTGTAGGCAACGGTGAGGCGACGTCTTGAGGCGCCCAGGGGAAGCTTGAAAGGTTTTGGTCGCCGTGGCCATTTGAGGCGTCGAGCAAAATCTTGAAAGGAGGGAGATTTTATTGTCCTGGTTGGGTTTTGCCCAACAGTTTGTTGCTGAATTCTCCTGCCTGCTTTCAATTCCGGCTTCAGCAACCGTGACAGTTTTAGTGTGGAGAATGGCGGCTTCCGGTTGGACGGATGTGACGTCGCGTGAAGCGTGTGCTCGAAACAGGCTTCCTGGCCCAACTCTGGAATGCACCGGACATGCAGGGTGAGGTGTTCGTCGATATGTTATCTCTTCATTAATATAATACAAGTGTGGGTTGCTCGCAGTCTGTGTGTTCTTTACTCCGCCGCTCTGAGAGTTTAGCTGGTTTTGTTTCAGTGTTTGAGGGAGTTTTAAATGCGTGGCTGTAAACGGAGATGCGAGGCCTGGCTTTGATGCCTTCCCCCGGAAGAGAGTCTCGGAAGCGGGGTCCACCGGTACGGCGCCTCCGGACATCACGGACTGCTTCCCGCCACACTGGTCGCGCGCCATTTTCCACTGGTCTGCGCAGAGACGGCGCGAGACCGTTCCGCGAGAAGCCGCGGCCTTCTTCGAGGGCTCCGCGTCGTCTTTGACTTCGATGATCCCGCCGATTGCCTCGGAATCCACCACGCTGCCGTTGACGTAACGGGCGGACGACTTCGGTCTGGTTCTGCCGCTGCCGCCTGCGATGAAGGGATTGGTTTTAATTGCCCTGGCGTAGCAGTACGTCCCACCACTTCTCTTCTGACAGCCGGCGACGTCCTTTGAACCGACACCTCCGAGTGCTTTGAAAGTCACTTCCTTTTTGATCTTGGTTTCCTCGGTTTTCTGCCTTGAAACAGCCCTTTTCTCGTCGTCACTCTTCACGTGAAGCGATATGGCCCCGGTTTCCTGGGCGGCGTAGGTGTTAGACGTTTGAGTAACATCGTTTGAGACGCTATCAGGTAGCTGAAGAAGTGGCCTGCTAATCCCCGGAGACGTCTGAATGCCGATGCTGCACTGTCCCCACGTCTGCAGCAGAACTCCTCCGCTTCTGTCTCCTCCTGTTGTCTTCCAGCTCCGCACCCCTACAGAGGCGGGGACACCCAGCACCGGAACCGGCGTCGTCAGGTCAGCCGCTCGCCTCCCCATCCCTGGTTTGGCTCACTTAAAAGGTCTGAGTGTCAAGGAAGGGAGGGCGCCTTTCGCATCATTTTGTCCGTCTGAAAGAAGAAGAAGAGGAACACGTGTTACAGGGAGAGGCACTCAAAATGGTGGAGCAGAAGAAAATCCACAAGCAAAGCAGGATTATCTAGCACAATGCAAAGAGTTAAAGCAGAGGCAAAAACAACCTGCTTCTTCAGTACAGCAGAAGCGATGAAAAGATCGAGCTGTCAGGAAATCAATTGCAGACTCGAGATAAGACGGAAAGAACTGTGCACCCAGTTTTCCACATTTTCCATTAATGGCAGAAAATAAGTAAGAAAGGAAATAACTTAAATGTGATCAAAATGAAAAGGGGTGACTGGTGTGACAACAATTCATGTATAGATGAACCGATCAGATTTATTTAGTTTTTATTTGGTCATCGATTTTGTAAAGTTTTGGACTGCTGATACAAGTTTCTACTATTTCAGATATCTCCTTACTTGATCATAATTAACTGAAAAATGTCACTTTTATTAGAAGGTATTCTTAAAAATGCTCCAAGGGAACATTTTTTCCCGGATCACTGAAAATCTACATAAACAGCAAAATCATCCAGGTGATGGGATGGAGGTAATATTAAATACAACAGCATTTATCCATCACCTGTTACCAAGACAGATAATCGATCAGCATCTGTCTTAGCCTACTTTTTTTTTGCAAACTCTAATGTAGATGTACTTGATGTAGGAAAATATTTTTCTTTCACAATTCAAAATAGTTGTAAAAACTGTTCAAAAAATAAATGGCAGCTGTGATTAAGTTAACAAAACAAATACCAATGTCCTATCTTGAAAGATTAAAACATTTATTGTGGCTCCAATTGAACCTGTAGCAGCCACTTGCTCATGAATAAATATTACTATTTACATCAGAATAAGAGCCGTGCAAGAGTTAGCTCTGTGATTTGAACAGATTCACTATTATGTTAAAATAACAAACATGATCGTGGAGGATGTATTTTAGATAATCCTCAGACCTTATATGAATATTTACCTGGTTAAGTGAAATTACCAAGGTTATGATTTCTCTTACAATGACCAGTTTTCACAGTGAATAAAACCATGCTGCAATATCATCACTGCAGCCTGGCTGCACTTGTGCAAATTACGGTTTTATCACAGATCGGACACAGAGAGTTTTTTATTCACGAACTTTGAGCGGTATTACCGGGCTTGTTTCTCACAGTTTTGACCATGAGAGCATCAGTAAATGTCCATATTTTTTTTAAAAAACATACAAATATAGTTTCTTAAATAAAAAAAAAAAACTTTTATTTATACAAGTTGTCTCATTGAGATCCAAGGATCCAGGTCTCTCATTTACAAGAGAAGAGACCTGTTTTAATGAAACAAAAACAATTTACAAACAGCAACAATACAGTTAAGAAATGTGACTCAGTTAAATAAGCTAATAAAATGAGAGGTAAAAACGAGCAAGTTTCATAGGAAAGCGAATAGTTACTGGAATGAAAACTACAAATTATGGTGATAGCATTTTAAGTCCATCCCTGTATCTGATTAATGGACCAGAGCTGGTCAAGCAAACTAATGCGTCCAATTCCAGGTCAGCGGCGACTTTCTTGATGCAGCACTTCTATTATTATGTATTAGTATGAACCCACACCACAAATTTAATGCAGACCAGAATTCAAAACTGTGACTTCTGCGATGCCATTCACTTTTTGTCACTGTTTTTTTTGTTGTTTTTTGTTATCATATCCATTTGCCAGTATTCTCATGTCATTTTTAAAAATCTGCACCACAGTTTGGCAACAAGATAGCAATGTGTGGATTTTGGCAGCAAAGCAGCCTTTTTATTTATCCATGAAAAAGCACCCAGTCTGAAAGTGTGTGTATGTGCGTTTTTGCTTTCAAGTGTTGATTTATGACAAATTCTTTATGCAAACACATTCTGACATCCCTTCCCTCCTCTTCTTCTCCTATGACGACTTTCCTGCACACACACACACGTCTAAAACTGCAAGAAGAGCATTTAGTCGGCTATACCAGGAGGGACTATTATTTTGTATCGTTGTGTTTAATGTTACTTGAGCTCAGTCAAGTGACCTATGTCTTCCTGCACAGTCTAATGATAAGTGACAACTGTCATGTTCTGTTAATACTTCATTAAATCCCCCTTTGCAGAGCTAAATAACACAGGCAACAACAACAAAAAAGAAGAAAAAAGCCACGGGACATTTTATAACAACTGTTCACTGCAAATTTATGGTTACTCTGATTCCCTTTCTTACCTGAATATTAATGCAGTCCAGCTTCAAGTTTGCATTACTCCAAGTTTTTGTAGGTTCCCAAGGATTGGAGAGACTTCATCCTTGTAATGTCAGTTCTTAGAAATTCCAAACTCGGGACTCAGTATGAGTCGGTTCGGCCGAGCAGTGCTTCTTAATAATAAGGTTTCCACTCCATCGCCTGAAGTCTGAACTCATCTACCATTTATTGATCCAACATACAGCTGAGCTGTGTCCTGTTTTGGTTCTGCTGCTCCATGCAAACCCCCATTGTCAGAACATGGCAATCTGCTACACTGGTCTGCAGCCCCCTTCTCTGTCCTACTCTCTTGTCTTTTCCTTTGTCACCCCCCACCCCTTCTCCTTCACTCTCTCCTTCTTTCACCCCTTTCTTTCTGCCACTATCCTCCTTCCCAGCACGCGTGCGTCCTGGACTACAGCTGGGCGAAGAGAGAGCAAGGAGAGAGAACGAAAAACAGACAGGAGAGGGAGGCAGTGACTTGCATCAGCAGAGTAGGGAGCGTCTGTAAATTACCATGCAATTTAAATGAAGCATAAAATGGAAGTGGCAATAGAAAAAAATAAGTAAATGGAAAACAACATGCAGTACTTTGAAAGCATGGGGGGGGGAGTTACATTGGTTGGACACCGTGTGGCAGTGGTGATTTGTTTCCATCATGCATACAGCTAAGGCTCACTTTCCCATTATCGCCAGTGTGAACAGCGTTCGGTTTCTCACGTCAGTCTCATCATTTGGTAGCAACCGCAAGTCGATTTATTCCATTTTCTCTGAACAAGTGTATTTTTTTGTGCCACTCCATCAGAATGAGAGAAACAACATTTGTGAGAATACAGTGATTTCACCATACACTTGTTGCTGAGCTATCGTTAAGTACTTTCCATATATGAACATGTTCTGAATATTTATCTCAACTGCAGCTCCATATCTGAACAACATATTTTTATTTATTTTTTTAAAACATGTTTCACAGGAAGGGCTGCACAGTGGCGCAGTTGGTAGAGCTGTTGCCTTGTAGCACGAAGGCTCTGGGTTCAATTCCCAGCCTCTTGTGCATGTGTGGGTTCTCTCCAGGTGCTCCAGCTTCCTCCCACAGTACAGAAACATGACTGTCAGGTTAAGTGGTCTCTCTAAATTCTCCTTAGGTGTGAGTGTGTGTGCATGATTGTTTGTCCTGTGTGTGTAAAAAAAAAAAATCAACAGGAACACTTTCACAAGCAACGTGTAAATGTAATAAAATAAATCTAAGCAATTATAATGGTGAATACATTATTAAATACAAATGTAGATTGTTGGTAAACAACACTGAAAAATAAGCCCAAAAAGTCAAAACGCTAGAAAATAAAACATTTTCTGATTTTGAAAACGGGAACAAATTCTACAAAGAAAATTGTAGAACTCTGTACAGAAAATGTTTCATTTTCTCTCAGGAATTTGAGAGAAAAATGCAAATTCCAAAATGAAATGTCCCTAACAAGCATCAAAACCAAGTCCTGCATTAAATATTTAGAAATAAATTCAATTTTCACGACAGCAACATGGACCTCAATGTGGCACTTTCAATTTGCACTGCAACCAGTATCAAAATGACCTGCAAAACTACTAATCCTGCTGAATATGTTGGTGCAACAATGTTGTTAGCTTTAGCTCTTAAGTCGTTTTGTAAATCCTACAAATGAAAAAACAAACATTTTTTATTTGCAAGCTGTATAAATAACCTAAACCTAAAATGAAATTGTGTAGAATCATTTCATTGAGCTAAGCAACCTGCTCTCACTGTATAGAGAAAAGGAACTTACACCTGAAGGCCAGAGATAAACTCATCCCGCGTTCTCTGGACCTGCTGTTATGACAAGTGAAACTGCAGCATTTATATAATACACTCAAATAGCAGGGTGGTTTTTACAGCACTGCACACGCATCACTTTACTCATAGTGCTGTTGAATAGGTCTGAGCTTTACTGACGGTGCCGCGTTTAGTAGGCTGATCTTAAATTCCATTTCCGGATCCCCGGGGATCGCGAGGCCAACTTTCTGTGAAGAATACAACCCCAAAGCTGCCGGGGGGGATGTGGGTTGCATTATATCACATCAGCGAAAAGCGCCTTTAACGGCTGCTTTATTGGCACTGCAAAGGTTTCCCATGTCTGGCGCGTGTTCATTATTCATTCATGTGTTACTTGAACGTTCTTCCTCGGCATCAGCACTCTTGTCTCTTTTTCCTTTCAGTTGGCTTTTAGAGCATGTGGCTCCTTGTGAAGAGTGATGCGTCGTGGCTGCAGCAGTTGTGGCAGTACAGGCTGCAAATGAGGGGTCCAGGTGGAGCTGAGAGCAGCAGATTTTTTTTCAGGTTAATTATGGAATGTAACTGGAAACGGGCGAGTTCACACCTGCACACCAACACCAGCGGACATGGTACATGGTCCGTTTCACAGATTAGGAATCGGCTTTAATTGTTAATGTGCACAAACAAGGAATGCGACTTGTTAAGCAATACATGCGACTTGTTAAGCAAGGAATGCGACTTGTTAAGCAACATGTTTTCTGCTGTGACAACGGGGTTTTTGTGAACCAAAATAGAACTTTCGTGTCACAGTTCCCTCTTTGGTTTGCGACAGCATTCCTGTTTTATTAGTCCAGGAGGTTGGAATTATTAGAAGTTCTTGATAAGCCTGAAGGTGTTTCTTAGACTGAAGGTTAAACTGAAGATGGAGGAGGATTTAGTTTTTAGTTGTGTTTTTTCAGGATCATGATAAGTTAGGAAGAACAACAGAATGGGTTTACCAGTTGAAAAAAAATGAAAGTTTAAGAAATGTCCAGGCAGAGTCTAGTGCAAAGTGTTATTAGAAATCCTTGTTGGGACCTGAGAGAGGAAACCACCTCACCAGTCTGGTAGATTGGAAAAAATGTGCTTTGTCAAGATGTTGGCCGGTCATCTGAAAAGTGTGTAGCACAAATTAAGAAAAAGTGTTTTTTAAATTAGTTTTTCAGTTGAATCGTTCATGTGTCACATTGGTGGAAAAATGTTCCACTTTTGAGGGTCAATTCATCAAAAATATGAGAAGTAACAATAGAGGCTATTAAGGTACTCTAACTTTAATGGTTACATTAAATGGCAATCATGGCGCAAGAAAAAAAGGTCTTTGATATTATTTTCAATTGAATGATATATTATTGAACACATACCGCAGCTGAATAGTCATAATTCGAACAAATCATGAAATTTCCAAGTATCAACAGCTTCTGCAACTGTTTTTACAATAATAGAAAGCCTGCAGTTTAACAAATCAGCCACTGGGGGGCAGCATCAGCAAGGTCTTATCATCACTTCCTTTTGTTTCATTCAGCTGCTTCCATATTCTGTGCCAGGATCTTTACTGCAAAATGTTATTTAATAATGCCTATTAATATGTTGTTGTTCGTCATGTCAACAAAATAAATACAATGTCTTGTGGAAAAAAATGCAAAACCCCTTGAATTGTTAAAGAGCTTGTTTGGACTCCAGACAAAGGGAACTTTTGTTCTGTTTTCCCCCAAATTCCTCAGGAAGGAGGCTGGTTAGGGAATAATAGTAAGTTTCATTTTTCAAAAGCAGATGCAAAGGATCTTTTCATGAAGCTCTGTCTTGTTTACTACTTTTTAATTTTTTTTACACATGTACACATTGTACTTTAAAAAATAAACGAGATTAAATTATACAGGGCATTTGATTAGGACGATATTGTCTTTATCCAAGTAGCTGTTTTTAAATGAAAAATATCATTAAAGTAAACTTGATTATTCTAAAACTGACATACGTAACTGTAACTGGAGGCACAAAATACAGACCTAACTGTTTATTTATTCATTCTTTATTTAACTCAGACCTAAACTTTTATTAATAATCAAATTATGACTACTTTTCAACCACAGTTGTTGAGTTATCCTAATGTAATCTTGCCAGTAAAAATACTATTAGATATTCCAGATTATATGTAAAAGCTTATTACTGTTAATTTTTTAAATTAATCGGAATTCTCTCTCTTCAGGTTTGTGCTGTCAAACATGTTTTTATTGTGCACAGCACAAATATATTTGTGAATACTTGTCACAAATATTCATGGGGTTAAAGGAGGAGAACTGTTTGATATACTTAAAGAGAGTCAACTCTTCAACTTTTTGTTTATTTTTCTTTCTTCTAGTTTTGTTTTGCTTAGTTTTATTTTTTATATATAGTTCATTTTTCAACTTTAAACTCAGAAATGTTGCCCTTGTGTCCATTTACGATACGTCATCAGTTGCATTAACACAAACTATCTTGGAAACAGCATCGTCCTCTTGGTCTTCTTGTTCATGACTTTCTTTAAGACAGAAAAATCCCCACATAATCAGGTCTACACAATATAATTCACACTCCTCTTTCCCAAACATATTCGTACGTGAAACTGGAAACACGTAAAAAGATTCCCCTTCAGTATAACTGGTGGTCTTGATTAGACCAGCATTAGCTCCACATTGTGTGTTTGATTGCTAAGCCTGACCAAATTAATGATTTACTGCCTTTGCCGCTCGGAACTGTAAAATAATTAAGAATTTAGATAATTAAATGCTTGAGGTAAGGCAATTAATATCTTAATGAATGATATACCTAATTTGTCTGTAATTAGTTATTTGTGTAATTTATTTCCCAATTTAAATTAATTAAGGACATCCGGAAATATTTAGTTAGCCAATGTGATAATTTATTAGAATGTGGCACTTATGATTTGAGCCACTGTCATGTCACCTGAACTACTGAGTTCAGAGAGCTGCATCTTTGGTAATCCAAGGCTTACTGATAAAGTTTTCTGAGACATTTTCCAGCAGTAACATTTGTACATAAAAGCAGAACTAGCTGCTCGAAACATAAAGTTAAAGTTAAATGTTTGAAGAAATACTATTTCTAGTGTGCTTGGCTGAACTTTAGCGAGGGCCTAAAAGAGCATTAGAAAAGAACCCCATTGTTTTGTGGAAAACAATGTAGTATTTATTTTATTTTTTCAAAGAAATGATGTGTTGGACTTTCATTGAGATAATCAACACAAAATGTACAAACGATGTTACAACTAAGATAACAGGTCTTAGATAATTGCTACAATATTTCTATGTAATTTTCTAGATATTTCTGGGAAATAAAAAAAACTAAAATTTTAGAGAAAACAAATGTGTAAAAAGTTAAAACAACATGATGTAGATGTGTAAATAATTACAGAACTGTTGTTAGTAGTGCAACTTGCATATTGCCACCTTCCTAAAATCAATTTTTTGCCTAAAATTTTGGGCAGAAAGAGGTTGTGATATTTGCCAAATCCACTTTGGGCAAAAAAAAAAACAAACAAACAAAAGACATAGGCCATTATTTTAGGAAGGAGGCAATATGAAAAACAAATAAACTCCTATGGGTGTGATACAAAAAACCCGCTGAACCCCAGAGGCTTGCACCATAAGCATAAGCCTAACTTTGGAGGGCTGAATTTATGGTTTCAAATGTTATTCGCAACACAAAAAAAGTCTGCCACCAAAATTAACACTTCACAATTTGTAAGATATGTAAGAAAAAAACTTTATTTGTGACTTCTTAACAAAACACATTACCAGATTGATGAAATCATAAGAACCACTATTATCACCGTAACAATGTTTAGCAGGTGTACAAAAAAGTCATGAACAGATCTGTACGGACTCAGTGGACCGGTTTGAGCCAGTCACAGCTCCCGCACCCAGCGACTGAGGAACATTCACTATACACAAGCAAATACATCAATTTTATCGTTATTTTTTTACAACATTTTATGTTTTTATATACATTTTTTTTTACCTTTTTTTTTTTTTACTGAGCAACAGACAGATATGTAGGATGAGTAAATGGTTCTATTTCACATCAGTGTTTGTTTGATCGTTACAAAAGCTCAACACAAGTTTAAGGATAGATTTTCTTAGCTATGAAAATCGTACGGGTAAAAACAAAGAAAAAACAAAAAAAAGGCCTTTCATAATATAACACAACAGCATCATGTATATCTAGTAGATTGAAGTTGTTTTCAGCGGGATAAAAATGTGATTCTTTTAGGTTTTTCCACAATTCACTGTTCGCAATATTGTGTCTTTATGAACCGGATGCGTGTTTACTCGGATGGATGGATGAATGCGAGACTTTCAAAGTTGGGTGTATTGTCTATTATCTGATCTATATGTATTCCAACACACTGGAGAAGAAAAAAAAAACATATCTATGTATATATAGTATCTATATAGAATCTGTTTCCTTTGCTTACAACATGCAAACAGCCACTTGGTGATCTGACAGCACAGAAGTACGTCTGCAGAAAGTCGCAGAGGGGGCAGGAATCGGGGAGAATGGGAGGGATCGGGCCGTATAGCAGCACCTACGTACATACCCCAATGCTGATTGGCAATACGATGGTCTAAAGAAAGGAACACTGAGGTGAAATTTTCCGGCGCTTTTTAATCCTTTTTGTCCTGATGCCTACTGCTTCGAACAGTCTGGCCAACAGTGGTTCACATTTCACCGTTCAAGTTTGGTACTTGACATGGCACTTCCGGGCAACCTTGTTTCAGCAAAAAGCAATAAAGCAATAATAACAACAGTAGGAATAATAGCAGAATTTCTTTCTTTTTCTTGTATTTTTTTTAACATGACCACCAATGACTACACAACAAAACAGTTTCACCCCCAGTTAGTTTGAACCCCAACTCCCAACCCCATCTCTAATTGAATCAAAACCTTAGTCCGTTTCCATTAGCGACGAACTGTGCTTCACCCTTTTTGTAAGTGATTTGAGCCGACCCAAGTTGATCTTCTCTTATTGAGGAACTCCAACGTCTTTGCTCGCACAAAAGTAGCCCAGTGATTTTGCTTTCCGTTGCTACTGGACCGAGGCTTTTTGCTCCCTTCCGTCTCCTCTTTTTGCCTCTCCATCACATCCAGAAGAGCAAAATCTGAGGTCCTGCTAACCCGTCAGGCGTCTTCACTATGCCGAGCTCAGGAACCTGTGGAAGAGGCGACAGAGCTGCCAACAACAAACAGTCAGAAGGTGAGAGTCGCCAGCAGAAGCGCCCGAGCTCGCTTTGAGCTGAAGCCAAACCCAAGGGAAGGGAAGGGGCGGTAAATGCGAGTGCGTTGCGTTGTACTCCTGCGTCGCTATGTGTGGCTATATGAATATACACAAATGTTATACGCTGTTACAACTGCACAGTTCACTGAAGGAGGGCGACTCGAAAGAGGCCAAACCGTGTAGAGCTGAGGAGTCGAGGGAGGAAACAGGCAGCGGGGGCAAGCAAATCCTACAAGCACTGAAGCAGTCGAGGCAGTGGTGCAGAGCTTGAAGAACAACTACTTAACATTCAAAGACAGAAGCGGAGGGATCGGGGCTTGAATGGAAATGAAGCGACAAGCAACCTTTCTGCTTCTGAGCCGTATAATACACTCTTTTATTAAGCACTGGCCTTCAGTTCTTTAGCTTCCGGGAAGTAGTGTGGAAGTAGTGTAGACAGTGTTTGTTGTTGTTTTTAATTCTATGTGTGAGGCAAGAAGAGTCTGAATTTTAGTTTGAGTGGGTGTATTATTAAGACCATATTGAGCCTTGCCATGTTTTAAGAGGAAAGTTTGGAGGCCGAACGCATCAGCTGCATGTAGGTTCCCTAGTTATTTCCAATTCCCGCTTGACAAGTAATACCACAACAATCTGATTCAGCGTTACCCTATGGAACAACTATATAATTAGGCAAGCAATAAAGCAAGTGCAAATGATACATAATCACACAACTGCACTCACGAACAGTAAAGTAGCATTTTTTCCCTTTTTTGTTTGCAAACAGCACATTTTTGCATTAGCAATTTAGCAAAAAACCTTAGGTGTGCGTTTTTATGTTTCTGTCCATTTTCTACAGATTATCTTTCACTGTCAACCAGCTAAAGGCCAGCATTTTGTTTATATTTCCTTTGAATCTGGCAAAATATTATTGTGCTTACAATTAGCTTAAGATGCTGTGTTTTAGCTAAAAAAAAAAAAAAAAAAAGAATTAGCTTGAAATGCTGGCTCTGAAGTATCTCGTCTATTTTTAGATTTGTTAAAAATACAACAAGGGCAAAATGATTATGTAACAAAAAAACGTGAAAAACGCTCAACCCCTTGTAGCAAAAAATTCACCTGAAATAATTTTCAGTCTTAAATCCACCAAGGTGGCATACGTATCCTAAAAGTGCCAGTCGACGACTATCCCACTCTGCTGCCACCTAGGGGTTGGAGGTATACCCATTAATCCCTGATGTTATTCATTTTCAGACTATAGTTCATTTAGCATAAGCTTGAAAGAGAGAAAAAAAATTATTAACTGTAAATAAATTTAAGGCAGTAAACCCACAAGCTCTGCTCACTTCCGGGAGTTTTGAGACTAAGCACGTTTAACAGTCTAAAGAAGAAAACACACAAATAAAACAAATAGGATAAAAATCACAGCAGCTCTGGGAAATTGTTGGCAAAGAATAATTGGCAGAGAATGGACAAAAACAGTTCTGTTATCTTTTAACCATTATACTATTTCCCCATCAGTCTCGTCGCATATATCTGTTTTAACAATTACCATAGCAACATATTGCTATTGCTGACAAAATACTCATAAAACTAATGCTGTACAATCAATTTCAATAACTTACTAATTCCAAATGAACTAGGAGTTATGAAGCCCCTTGCTTATAAACTAACCTGGGGACAAACTCGCGGGACAGTTACTGCGACCCGGTGCAGGTCTTCAGCTCGTCCAATGTGCTGTTCCATTAAGACGCAGCTCTGTCAAAGCGTGCTCCAGCTACTCTCATCCACCTCATTCTCTCAAAGGTGCTTATCTCATGAAAGATACATAGGAAATATCAGAACTTTTTGCTTTTTTTTCCTTTTTTTTTTTTTTTTTTTTTTTTTACAAAAGACTTCATGTTCTTAATTCCTATAAGCCCTCTGTGATACTGAAGGCGAAAGCTTCTACTTCAATCGTTTTGTTAGTTTGTGTTTGGCTTTTGCTTCACGTTGGCTTGGCAAGAAATAAGAGCGCCGGAGACGTTGACATCAGCTGCTTCAGCTGACAGTGGTCGGATACAAATAGAGCGCCATCTATGGCGCGTTTCTGTTGTCAAATGTACAAAGCAGATAGCGGCTTGGGGGGAGTGGATGGTAAATCACAGGAAGGCTACGCTAATGAATAAATTGGTTTTTGTTTCAATTTGGTCCAGCCTTTTGGATTAGGAGTACTTGTTGTTCGGTTAATGCGAGAGCCAAGGCTGATCAAACGAGCCTTTGGCCACTGTACAAGGTCTATGCAAACATGGCACAAGGGAGACCCCTTGGTTATATTGTGCATTTGGTTTATTTTTCTGGCTCTGAAACTGGTATGGTAGATTAACTGGGTAGCTCTGCTTTTTGGTCACCTCCTTCTCCTCTAATCATCCCCGCTGTCATCCTTTCCCTTATCCTTCTTGTCCTTCTTGTCTTTCTTCTTCTTCTTCTTCTTCTTGGCCTCGTCCTTCTTGCCGAAGCTTATGAAGTCACCCTTGTCGTCCACAGGACCCGCGTCATGGCGGATGGAGATGATGGCTGGAGATCCGGGAATGATGAAGGCCTCTGGTGGAATCTCTCCAGGTTTCAGAGGCTGAGGAGGGATGTAGCCTTGTCCAGCGCCGTATCGGAAGTGCCAGCTGTTGCTGTTGACTCCAGCCCCCACCGGGGGAGAGAGCTCCCCACCGCCCTCTCCATCTAAAACAAACAAACAAAAAAATGTAATAAAAATGAAAGATGTTAAATGTGAGCAAGCATTTGAACTGCCTGCTTTATCAATAAAATCTGCTGGACACCTGTGTGTGAAAGTTCATGAAACATGTCACCACAATAAATACGATGCTTTAATTTCCAGCTATTGGGCAGAAAATTCAGAAAAAATGCAAACCATATCCTAAAATTAAATGATAAAATAAATACAAATGTAAATCCCATTTGTCATATAATAACCTACAATTAGAAAAGCCAAGCTTGTTTCCTCCCCCCTGCCCCCCACACACACTTTAAGGCAGCCTTGAAAGAGTTGTTGTGACAATTGTCTCAAAGACTGACCTTCTGAGTAATAAGTTAATATTTTATAATTTTCAAGGTTTTTTTTTGACAAACTACAAATTCCAGTGATTTAAGACTAAGTGTTTTGAACAGTGACACTGTGTTAGCAACTGTTAGCAAGTGCTGAATTAAGAGAGAAGTGGTTTGTCGAGGAGTAGGTGAAATGAGCGCTTAGTTAGCTTCCACCTTCAGTATATTCTGAATCCTTGCTTTACTCTGTGTCTTGTGAGTTAGATCTATTATGTTTATAGTTTGCGGTTAACTTCCTTCAGAGACTTTTCTGTTTTGGTTAATAGAAAGGGCAGAGAATAATCTTATGAAATTCTGGCAGCATAATATTTCTTGTGAAAGTGGCAAAAACACTTTCAAATTACTGTTATGGTCCAAGGTAATAATTATGGCTCCTGCATGGGAAGTGTTGAAACTGCTTGGTATCTGTTGAAACCTGTAGTTTGAAAATGCATTAATAGTTTACCCCACAAAATACTGTAGAAAAATTATCAATCTCATGAATGAAATATTGTGTATTTTCTTATGTTGGGACGTATAATCATACTTCATACTTATAATCATACATTGTTAAAACAGAGGCAGCTGGTTGGAAATCAATGAAAGCTCAGATCTGATGATGCATCTTTATCATATTCAAATTATTCTTTAAAATTTGTCTGATTTCAACCTGATTTTTGTCCTTGAAGAAACAAGAAACTAAATAAAAAAAATATCTAAAACAAATCATCCATGATTTGTCAGTGTGATATTTTGAAGCATTTTCAACTTTCAGACTCAAGAAGCAGAAATATCTCACCTCCTACATTGCATTATTTTAGCTTCATGAAAAAATACCCAAATTAACCACAGTTTCTTTTTTCTTTTAACAACTTAGTGCTCTTTTTACAATCACAGGAAATAAAGCAGGTGCTGAGTAGAGAGTTAAATTTGTACTAAAAAAAAAGTACGAATAGTAATAAATTAAAACGGACATATGTACATGCTCCCTCCTGCTGGTCAGTCTTTGCCCTGTATCTTAAGATTGTGTTCATGGAGCTGGAGATAGATGGTCAGACTAGGTGTGAAGATTTTTCTGGAAATTTAGCTCTTTGGAAGAGTTAATGGAGTTCACTGCGCCCTCTCACCTCACTAGAAACAACACTTCATCCATTTATAAGCTTGAAGCAAAATCCCTCGGCACACAGTCTTACAATATTAATAAGTCATCATATTTAGGTCGAGTCTACCTAAAAAAAGTGCTCTGTGGTTATCAGCACACAACTTTGTCTGGTGAAAAAGGGCTGCACTATTTGAGTTCCTTAAATCTGACGACTAGTTGTTTCTATGTTTGACAGGTCTACTTTGAATGAATAATAAAACGCTCTGTACAGGTTCTGTTTAATTTATTTACTAAGTTTTATTACTTGAACTACAGTTTGTATTAGAATTCACAGCAGTGAATGACTATTTTTAGAACTGCAATTTGGCCCAGATGACTAAAAGCAAGGTAAGGTAAGGTAATAACCCAGAGAGCTTTTTAATGTGACAGCGTGATTGGTTTTTGTGTTTAGATGATGCCAGCTACATAATCCCACCACGTAGGAGGGATTCACAGCCTCTAATGCAAAAAAGAAACAAACCCAGCTGGCAAGCCAAGAAAAAAAAAATCCAATTTTGAAGGAAACAAATAATAATAAGAAGAAGAAACAATAAAATATACCTGTTGGAGTCAAAAGGTCAGAGTGAAATGCAAAGGGGTTATTAGATAAGATGAAAAGAGAAGTCATGAGAGCGAGGCAGTCAGGAGGGATGGGGGTGGGCGGGTTTTGCAGACATGGTGCTCTCAGGCCCACACCAGTTCCCTCAGCGCTGACCTACTTTCAGTCTGGATTTTATTTAGATCAAACATGAGCCATTGCAAAAAGCTTCTTTTTTTTTTTTTCGTTCCTTTGCAGGCTATTTATGACATTGCTGGAGTGCTGAAATTGTTTTAGCCACTGTCCCTCCAGGACAAACACTATTTAAAAAAAAAAAATCTGCTACGTCCGTGTGCATGTCCTCTCATTAAATCGCCTCAGCAACAGGAGGAATATCATGCGCTGGCTACAAAAAGAGCGGACGATACGGACACGATTGCACAAGTCAATAGATGGCCCTGCGTAACTGTCACGTTTAGCCATTCAATGAAGAGCTGGGCGCGTCACAGAGAGACCTGTGGCAAGATATTGAGCCACAACTCACTGCAAATTGATTATATCGGCCCCTAAAATGCAATGATGGAAGCAATTGATGTTTCCAGATTAAGAGAGGGGAAAAGTTATTGTTTGATGTAGCGACGTAGCAATGTGGCTGCACCGCAAGGATGAAAAAGAGACAACAAATTTAGAAAGAAAATGAGAAGACATAAAAAACCATTAACTTACATGTACCGGGTAATTTTTAAATCACATTCGTCTTGTGTTTTTGCAATTCCTGTTACTTAAAAGTAAAAATAAGCATGTTAACTGGCCAGTGTGATTGAGGTAATTTGATGGATCAACCATTGCATGTCTCATGTCATTATAAGCAGACTCATCGCCGTAATGCCTTAATGATGTCTGTTTCTGAGGATTATGAAATTTGAGAGCATGGTCTGTTCGTCTGCACTTAATCTGAGCATTAAACCCAGCAAAACACAGCGGCGTTTGGAAGTCCTATTTAAATGACATCCATGGAGAGCAGAAACAGATTACATCTGTGGATGACCACAAACATTAAAATAAACATTCGATTACGATCTGTAAAATACCAGAAGGCAATTGGAATTTTAAAAGAAAAAGATATGTGTAGAGTTGGGCTGCTTACATATAATAATACTTGTAAGTTATTACAAGTTAGGTTTTGAAAACTGCTAACATTTCCCACTTTACAGTTCATAAGGTATAGCAAGCCACTGCAGGTTTGCTATGTGAGCAGATAGCTTGACTAGTTAATGAGCTAAAGTCAGCTTGTTATACTTAATCTTGAATTACAATATGCAGAGCAGAAAAAGCAAAAGTATATTATAATTCTGCAGAATAAGCAGTTGAAAACAACTGGCAGCTTTAATTTGACGATAATTGTTACTATAAGTTTAATATTTAATGCATTTAAGCAGAGGCACAAACATTAGTAGCTTTTCTGTTTCACATAAAAGAGATCAGATCATGTTATCCTTTCTTGTTTTGTTTTGCACTAATGTATTTGACATTAGGTTATCAGGTCACCAGCCCATGAATGCGCAATTAAATGAAAAATTGCTTTTAGTGATAAAATCTTATAAGTAGATTGTCATATATGTACAAAGGAGTCTCCCATTTCAATGTGCATTTATATTGTCTACTGGTTATCGTGTTAAATTTTTTAATAGCTGTAATACTGACATTACAATTTCCACTTTTTACCCTAAACTTTAGTGACAATGCTCACCATGCCACAGGAGACGATTTAAAAACAACTTTACTGCAACACATCAGTTTGCTGCACAGAATAGTTCAACACAAATTATCTACATTATGTCTCTCAACATGCAATAGCTTCCACTCTCAAGTGAACGAAGGTAGCGACTTAGCGTTTACTTCTCTGTAATGGTGCCAAATACTACACTCAGTGCAGGTGTTACATCAAAATATGCTGTTGAATTCGCAGCCTTTGAAAAGTCTGTCACTGGAGCTGCAGTATGCTTTTCATAGTTAAGCTTACATATTGGAGCACAATAGTCAATTGACTCAATAATGATCTTATTCTCTGAAACCACTAATATTGATGAAACACATAGATATTTTATGCAGTGTATAGTTAGCTTTTGGTTACACCACAGTAGATTTTCATGACTTAAATCTTTTCTGATGTCATGGGGATTATTCATTAACACAAGCATATGATTTACAATAGATAAAAATGAGAGTAGTGCATTTGGGTGGACAATTATACATATGCTGTCACCCACAAAGTACACTTGGTAAAAATGTGTAAACACTATTAAAGCACATTTTTCTATTATTATAGAAGCACACAAAAAATGTAGATCAAAAATAAGGTTGGTGGCATGGTATTTTGCTACTCATTGGTACTAATTTGAAGATCTTATTCTTATTTGTAGAGGTTTCTAAGAAATGTAATCAACTTAAAAGTAAGCATCCCTCACATTTATCTCAACAGCAAATTTTAGCTCCATTAATTGACTCACCAGTGAAAACAAAACACAGAAATCACAATGATCAAAGGGTCTCTTTTAGGCATTTATCTATACTTGCAAAGGCAGTGAGTGGACACTTGGCGCTCTCTAACAAAGAAAAGTACTTATTTTATATAAAAATCCTCTTAACACATGTGAAGGATGGTTTTCCGTTTCTGCAAACCCCGCAAAGAGAGAACGAATGCCTCTTTATCTCGAAAACCCTTCGTCTCACTACACGAAAATAACTTATGAACTCCACATACCATGAAGGTTTCGATATGCATGTTCCTCTTCAATATGTCAAGTTATTCTTAAATCAATTTCAAAGGCAATAAATGATAAATCTAATCAATAAATGCAATCAATTATAAGTAAATAACATGAAATAATTATAACGAACGAGCATTTTTCCAACGCAAAGCAAAATATCTAAATATACCCGAGTAAAATTTTGGCTTTTAAACAGATCATGCTAATGCCATAGTGAATTCATTTAATGTAAGGATTTTTAGACGTCTTGATCAGGTTTGACAGTAAATGTGAGCAGAGCCACATGAGCAGCTGTGATTTAATAAGACATGGGAAAACAAAAAGGAAAAAAAAAATCAAGGCAAAAAATAAATAAATATAAAAATAGAAACAAGCTTCGGTTTGGCAAACTCCATTTTATGTGCAGGATTCTCACATTCCCCCCCCCACCCCCCACATGTGGGTCTTGGCACAGGCAAGAGATTAATCCTTAAACTGATCCTTTGGGGAACGTTTGTCATCAGCCAGGTAGGATTTTGCTGGATTGCCAGGGTGGAAGGGATAACCATTAAGCTGGAAAATAAGGTTGTCACCAAAGATGCTCTATCAAGAGCATATTTCATGATAGATTATAACCAGATGGCACTTTTCCGTGCTGAATTTTGATCCATCAACACAGACGCCAGAAATGCATTTTAAAATGGGTTCAGCTAAGTTAGCTGCTTTGTGCTGGAACAACACTGGATAATCTATTGATGTCTTTGCCCTTTTCTATGCTTCAACAAGTAAATAGTCAGGATAAATAAAATAAATAATAATAACAGTCATGTTAAGAAGGTCATATATAAGACTGAATGTTTTCTGGAGATTTTCTTGTCTTGTAATGAATTAGTTTGTGACCATTTTGCCTTTGTAAAATGATTTATTTGTTGGCTGAGTATATTGATCACAGTATATTCAATCGGTACATGAATATTATAACATGGTTTTAATTACAATTTTTTTAAAATTAAGTCGGTAAGCAACATATTTCATTAAATTGAGGTAAATAAGTTTTCACTTTTTCCTACTCCTTTTCAAACAGAAAAGTAGTGGTAAAACAAATTGTGTTGCTCTTGGTTATGTGTGCGCATGTTTTCTCTGTCCTACTTACGGTGGCCGACAGGTACCTACTGATTGCCTACTGATTGCTTATTTTCTTAAATAAGTCAAATCAAATCTCTTGAAGATCTAATTTTTAAGAGAATCTTTCAAAGGAGTTCAGAAAGCCATCTTAACTTTCACATGGGACCACTTCCTAAAGATTCCAAGAAAGTCCGGCTCCTTGGAAGTGAGCACGGCACTGCAGCTCTAATCAAGTATTGTTGCAGTACCTTGGGAGACTCCAGAGTTTCTCGGGTTGCTATGACAAATCCTTATCCCGGACATTGTTAATTAGGATATTGATAATAATCAGAACTATTCCTCTGTGTCCATGTGTGTGTGTGAGCAGGTCATGCTCCAGATTGGTACAATTATGTCGCGATTTGTGCCTTCCGTGCTGCTGCTGTTGCTGCTTCTCTGACACATCTCGAAAAATTTCCAGAAATAAGCCTATTTCAGCATATGATGAGCTGAAATGGATTATTGTGTAACTGCTGGTAAGCAGGTCAAGCACAGCTCCTTGTGAGGGATGTTGCCATGACACCTGAGGAGGATGTAAGAAGCCTCATTTCGCCTAACCTGATGTCCTACTTATTAAGAAAAAAAGAATGAGGCTACTTTAATTTCAGTCTTGACACAGCTACGTTTTCAAGTGAATCCCCTCAAGAGCTCACACATGGACTGGAACGCGCTTCGTACGTATCCGAGGCGAGACAGACCTAAATAAGCCCCGGTTCTCCACAGAGAATCGTCTCAACTTCCCATTCTTTCTGCCTAATATCACACTGGCTGAGTTTCCTTCCTCGTTCTGCTCCCACTCCTGTCTGCGAAAAAAATTCCATCCAGAGATACAGCCGGTTGCGATGGAAACTGCCTTCACCCTCTCCCCACTGATGGTGGGTGCGGCTGCTGCAGCAATCTCTCAGTTAGACAGTGCGTTGCCAGGCAACAAGTCACATGCCGTTACCTAGCAACAACACCACTGCAGGAACCTGACAATCCTCTTAACCTTTCTCTTCCTCCATCCCCCCGCACCTCGCTGTTTTCTTTTTTTTTTTTTCGCCCTCATACGCCTCCTTTGCTCTTTTCTCTTTCGAAACGGCTTTTAATGGATCTCTGTCTCTTTCACCCCCGATATTTGATAAGACCTCGCCTCTCCCTCTGGCATGAAACAAATGTCTCCCTCATCCCAGTCAAGGATTGCTTATATAAAATGTGAGTTTAAGGGATGCTGCACTTCGGTGCACAGCGGCACGCTGGGCAAGTTCATCATTGCAGAAGATTAACTGTAAATATGATATTGTAGCCGCTACAGAAGACGAAAATGTCACACACACACACAAAAATAGTATGATCCCCTGCTAAAAGTGTGTCATTGCCTGAGCTCTAAAAATATCGCCAAATTCAACAAAGCAAGCTGAAATGTTATCTACTAAACACAATATTCCATATTCTTAAAAACACCTATTCTTAGAAAAAAGGAAAATATACAAAAAATATTGTATATTTAAGAAACCATCTGTCACCGACTGTCATGCTACCCTTCACCTTGAAGTCTCCAAGCCTGTTCAAGTTCCTGCAGCCGGACAGAAAATCAATGAATGAAAGCTCAGCTGAAGGGAAGGGAGCACTTTGCAGCGTCGCAACAATTCACAAAACATATTCCAGTCATTTTTTTTTGCCACTTTCAACATCTTGTAGTAGTAGGCAGATGGTCTTAGTCATTAGCTCAAAGGCATATGGTTCCGCAAATGATGCAACACTCTGCAGGTCGATTCTGGGGCTAAATGTCTTTCCCTGTAAGAAGTAAAAAAACAGCAGTTTGGCCTTGTTGTTGCACCAGAGGCAGAGATAAAAGAGGGAAGACGGGCAGCAAAGAAACCAGGCTGGCAATCGAATGCAGGGCGGCTTCATGTAGAACTGTTGGGTCTCCTCCTGCTTTATCCAGCGTGCCACACAGCACATCATAGTTAGTGATTTTTGAATTGTAGCAGTCAAGCAGAACCTCAGATTTGTACTTAAGCTCAACAGTTCACTTTATTGACCAAGATTGGGAGCTTGCTAGTGCAGGCATCCAGGCGTTCTATTTTCCCAAGGATCCCACAGGCGAAGCTGCTGCCACCGGAGTTAAGGCCGCAGCATATTTCATGCAAAGCGCTGAAATCGGTACAACACTCTGTGCTAAGTGTCGGTCAACAGTGATTGGTCAGAAGTTTGTTGGACGACGACGTTGATATTTCGTTTCAACCGGTCCGCCTCCACTTTCCGACTGATAAAGACTTATGTGCATCTGCACTTTTCTCCACTAAATAACTCCTATATAACCAAGACGGGTGAATGGTGAGTTTGGAGCAGGATGCATTATTTATTTATTTATTTTTATTTGCTTAGCATACTTCCTGTTGTCGGACAGGTTCAACATAAATGAATCCACGATTCTACAAGTCAGACTGTAACCAGGTCTGGGTGTGGCTAGAAAACAAGATGGGAAATGAGGCTTCCACTTTGGTTTGGATAGCTTTTTTTTCCCGAACACTTCATTTGTCTTTGCAGTTAGTGGCTCTTTGTCTGATATTAACATTTGTTTGATTATATGAATCACAGAGCTTATAAAAACAAAACAAAACTAGAAGAAATCTGGATGGGGCCAAATACTTGTTTCACTGATGCAGAACCTCACTCCAAAAATCCTCCACCGCTCCTTAAAAGTCAAAATGTATCTTCAATGTTGCATCCGACTCAGAACAAGTGATTTCCAGCTGAAAATAAGTGCATTTGTTAAGCAGCGGCTCACGGTGCTGCCGGCTGCTTTTAAGGGCGGATGCTGTTGTTTATCTACATCTCTCCATGAGCACCTTGGGCATTTGGCATCTCATCTAAGATCTGCATCAACATCAGCTTGGAGCTCAAGCTGATGCAGACATCCAATCGATAATTCTGTCAAATAACCCGTAAAATCAAAGCAAAGTTTCATTTTCCACATTACAGCTGAACATATTCCTGTTTAAGGAGGTGGTATCGTTTTGTGTTGCAAGTTTTATGGAGGTACTGTTTTTCCCTGCAGTGTTGCCCCAGATAAAGGTTATTAAAGAAGAAGACTGACATTTTGGAGAGTTCACTCAACCATTTAAATACTCTGAGTTAGATAAAAAGAACCGCTCCTTCATGTGTGCATAATGCTTGATTGAGCTGGTAGCTTGGCTTCGAGATCGAAAACTTATCGCGGCAACTCTGGCCATTAATCCAAGAAATGAATAAAACCCAACTTGTAAAGTTTCATGCTTTCTTTACTTATTTGAATCAAATTAGTGATGTTTTTTCTTGGATCTGCTAAATCTGCAAGAATGTTTGTTTGTTGTTGTTTCTAAATGAAGCATTACAATATTTTAAATTAAAGATGAGTTTACCTAAACACCTCTTAGAATCAAGGATTCAGGTTGCTAAAATATGTTTTTCTTTTGTTTTGTTCTTTTCTTTTCTCCCAGATTTGCAGCAGAGATTACCTCCTGTCAGGTCCTGTTTTGCATCGCCTTCTGATCACTGCAGTGCTGCCACTCACCTGCAGCACTGGATACAGTAGGCCAGTTCTGCACCAGCATCCCTTGGGCACCCTGCATCACCGAAGACTCCTCCATGTGGACAGAACTAGAAGACAGATCAAACATCCAAACAATCATTTGGCAAATTAGATTTTGTGTGTGTGTGTGCGTGTGTGTGTTTCTGTAACACACTGATTTTGATCTAGATAGGTCTAAGTAAATGAACATATTGTAAAAGCGTTAAATTTATTTCAGAAATGAAGTCAGAAAATGAAACTTATTTTCTATACAGATAGATTACATACAAAGTGATGTATTCCAAAAGGTCATTGAAAAACTCAATAGTTTCTTAGATAATAAGAAAATCCCATGATATGGTTAAAAAAGGACTTTAAATACATAAATGTGTGTAAGACTCATGTGAAACACTGCACAGTATGTCCACTCGGTTCTTGGTCAGGAATCATTTTTGCATGAGTTACTGCATCAAGACAGAATAGAAGAGATCAGCTGGTGGCTTTCAGAAAGCCCAGGTTGTTTATTAGGCTGGTGTCTATTATCACCTTCTTTGTGTGAGCCATAGATTCTCTATGGTGTTTAGGTTGAGGTCAATGCTGGCTAGTCAGGCACAGTTTCATTATGAATATTATACTAGATATTGGTCATTTCAGCACTGTGGACAGGTGCCAAGTCGGGTTGCTGGAAAACCGAATCAGCATTTCCAAAAAGCCGGTCAGGAGAAACAAGTTGTCCTATCCGTCGCCTTCCTGTGTAATTCCGCTTGAAACTAATTCTCGCTTCCAGCTGAAAGGTCTCCTTTCTTGCTTTGACTCAGATTGTCTCTGGTAGATTTTTAACTGAGCCAATCAGCGAACGGAAGGAGAAGTTGTGAACTAATGACGTTGATTTTTTGCACTCTTGTAGAGAACAGTCAGCCTGCAGGTTAAGCATCAGGAGCGGAGGAAGTGAAGGAAGTTGTTCAGTTGGTGTTTGCCATGCTTGTCAAATATTAAATTGACATCAACAGCCACGTCCTTCTAATTGACACTTCTCTCTTCGCAGTGAGTGACGGTTGTTTACATAGGCAAACGTTAGCAATTGGGTAAAATTTAAAACCTCGACCAAAGTCCACGCCTCCAGGAAACAATTGTTTCGCGCAACAACCAAGAATCCAGACCCCGTATGAAGCAAGTCATAGGACAAGGGTCTGGTTTTTACCAGGCTAGAAAGAACAACAACTTACTAGAATTTCCTGGTAGATGCCAACATTGACTCCAGACTTGATAAAACACAGTGAACCATAACAATTAGATGGCGTCACGCCTCCAAATCATCAATGACTGTGGAAAGTTCTTAATAAGATGAAGTAAACTCTTATTCTATGCCTGGCACTTTAGCTTTTTTTCCCACCTAATTTATACTTTTACCTCCAAAATATCTGGCTAAGGAGCGGCTGGACTGCAGGGATTCACTTTGAACAGTTTGTTTGTTTCAGTAACTCACAAAGTGAAACAAATGAGCCAACACAGAAATTCTGATTAGAATATTACATAAAGATGAATAAAAAACAATCTATAAATCTGGGCATAACGAAAAGCATGCTTAAGCCTGCTGAAAGATTGTAATTTTCAAAAGATACTTTTAATCTGAAAAACAGGACTCAGTGGGATATTGAAATTTTATGAGAAACTGAGTTACTGGTTTTCATCATCTCGGCAGCAAACAATCTAAAATATTTCACGCTGTGTGTGATTAATCTATATAATACTTGACTTGTCTTTGAGTCAGATGAATTACATAAAACAGCTCTTTAATGATAGTTTAATTTACTGGGAAATTGTTGTATTTTTGTCAGCTTAGTTTTTTCTTCCCTTCTGGCTCTGTGCTACACAAATAGAAAGTTTTTCCTCTGAGCATTTAATGCTTATATTAGCACCCAGTTCTACACATTTCCATAAGAACAGCAGGATGCACTAATGGAAAGAAACAGATAAAAGTCAAACCGTTGTTGATGATTTGCTAAAACAGGGAGTTTGCGAAAAGCTCCAGGGAAAGCACTTAAACTTTTAACTCCGTTGTCAGAACATTTGTTTTTCACTAAGACTTTCCAATGTAGGAGTCGAACATTTTATTTTGACAGCATCAAGTGAAAAATTGCATTTATTGATTATCTTATATGTGGCCAGTCTATGTACCAATTGGCCTGTGTGAGGCCTGCATAGTGACCGGTCAATATAATTCTTGTATTCTTGTATAATTCTGTGTTTTTGGGTTTTGTTTTGACCTCCCCCCCCAATTTATCATATTACTATCAGGGCTGACTTTGGGGCTCAAAGCACTAACAATTCTACTGCTGTAAAAATAGAAAAGCATGTTGCACTTCTGAAGAATCAATTTCACTGTTTAACGACAGACTTTAAGTGGGTGGAAATGTCTTAAATAGCTTCCTAAGTTGACAGGCAATGACTTCACTGCAGTCAGCAGTGATGTCTTTTCTACTTGGCATTGTGTTAACATACAGTAAAGTGCTTCAGACTAGTTAATTATTGTAAGTCCTGCTTGTACAGAATTGGTCACACTTGCTAATAATCAATAGCATCCTCAGCCACTATTGATCTTTTTATAACCTACGGAAAAAGGCAAAGGGTTACTTTTTTTTAACTCCACGATTATCTCTTTATTAGACTTTGCTACTGTTTGATAAATGATACCATCTATTTTGTGTTTTCTGCATGCATGAGATGAATCCTTTTAGAACCTGATAAAGTGAATGTGTTATCAGGTAAAACTCCAACATTAACTTTATGTTAAAATTAAAACAACATACCTACAGGTACATCACCCAAAGAAGAAATGTAAATGTGTTTTTTTTTCTGTCTTTCAGATTTGCGAAAGACAGAAAAAAAGTGAAATATTTCAAGCCTTTATTTTTTGTCATGCTGATGATTATGAACTCCATGCAGAAAGGTGCCCAGGACGTTTTGGCCGGAAGGTAACAGTGACAATTCTGCCATCATAAAGTCAGATTATTTTACTCCTCAGAATGCAAATCTAATTTTTTCGTTAGTTTCTTGTTGAGTACATTTGTTTATTAATTTATCTAAAATGGACAATCAGTACAGCGAGTTATGCAGCTTCAGCTACCATCACGCCAAACCTAAACCCATTGTGTCTATATACATTGCTATGTATGTACAAATAAAGTAATTAACCATATGAAAGTGTTCGATGCATACTGACAGGTGTGACCGTTGGTCAGTAACGTTGGAGCAACCATGCAGAGTCCAGAGTGACACGTCCGCACCCATGTTGGGGTTAAAGGTTAATGTGAGCCACGTCTGCGTCTGCGTACGTTACAAGCGTTGTCATTTGAAGAGATGGCAGCAGAAAATTGCAGAGATGATTTATGTTAATCCATGTCGTGTTTCTGCGGCTCGATGGCAGCGTCCGCGTTCTGATCTCCTGCTCGCCATAAAAAATTAACACTAATAGCCAATTAAGTCAACCTTAGATGGAGCAGATGACGGAACAAGCGAGCGGTAAGCATGGATAGCATGAAATTAGGAGAATTTTGCACAAAGCGTGGGGATGGTGGAAGGGAGACTCATTAGTTCCTGATGTTTCAGCTGTCCTCATTTCCAAATGGAGAAGCTCTTAATTTCATGTTGCTATGGAACTTTAACCATTTTAAAATTCGACTCCGGTTGTTTTAATGTTTCGAGGTTTTTCTTTTTCGAAGACTGAACTAGTTCTAGTAAAAAAAATGAGTCAGGAGTCTTTGTCCAGGCCTGTTTTAACGCAATTTTATTATTCCGCTTGTTATTGTGTGTGGAATATGTATTTAATTTAGTAATTAGGACTTATGAGAACTTAATAGAAGACATAGTTCACATAAGTTCAAACTGCCCCCTGAGAGATGTACGCATATGCATGGGCGGGAGGCTTTAAAGCAGAAATTGATGCATGTGTGCATCTCATAATCTGAGAAAGGTCATCGTCAGCTCGTTTTGTCCTTCATGCTTCCTGCGTAAAGACTGAAAGGGGCGGTGGGAGGGGGAGCGACACTCTGAATGTTGATGACCTATATAGTACTACACTGCAGAGGAAGATGGTTACTGGATCCACAGTCAGAGCTGCTCAGACTTTTTTCCTCGCCAACAGACGAGGTCAGAGGTTCAAACAAACTCTGAGGCGGACCAAGAAACGGTTACTGAAAGTGAGGAGGGGCGGGGGGCATGCGGGGCTGAGCAGCAAAATGATGCCGCTGTGCCTTTGTTTCAATTTGAGCAGGAACGTGTCCAAAAAGAATCTAGCTTCAAAAGTAGAATACCCATATTGGTTGGTTAAACCCAGGTGAATCAGCAAAAGCGATAAACTATTATTGGTAGATTGCTGTGGCACCATGCAGCTACTTATACCACTGAGACACTAAGGCTTATCTGACTTCTAGTTCAATTTTGTGGGAAAACACAATATGCACAAAGCAACACAATATGACAATAATGCTCTGACATTGTCTCACTATGCATGTGACACTGTAACATAGAACTCAATCATCAGATAAGACACTCTGCAGCAAAGTTCAACTACGTGAAAGGCCTTTGTGTCATTCCTACAGAAATTATGCAACTGTAACCCAAATATCACAGCAATAGCCCGATAAAAATATTACTTAATATTTTAATAATACTTAATAATAGAGCGTGTTTGGCTCTGCTGAAGTACTAAAGGTCATTTCTGAGTTCATAACTTGATTTATTCATTCAGTGCTTTAAGTACAAGGGGCCTCCATCATTTAATAATGTGTCTGATGTTCTGTTCCTTGTTGGCTTTGCTGCATTACCTCCCCTTTGGACTCTGCTTTGATTTCTTCTGTGGATGCAAGAGTGTTGCTTTTTCAAAAGTAGCATGTGGTAAGAATATAGTGATATTGTTGATACTATCTTTTGCCATTAAGTGTGCTCAGTAAAGTGAGTATTTCATATTGATCAATGTCAGCGTTAAACTCTGCTAGGCTGTTGCGGTTCATCAATAAATATCCCATGTTATGGTGCCGCCACTCGCACATTTGTGCAATGGTGCTTTTGCACACTTTTTTCTGCCATATGCAGCACTTTGCGTGTTGATCAAAAAGTCTATTATTTTTTTTGCATCTGACCAGAGCTTCTTCCTTGACATGTTTGTCTTGTCCAATTTGAAGCCTCCTCCAGATGGCTGTTCCCAGGCAGACTGGGAACAGCTCTTCTTTCATTTTTGTTAGTTTCACATGAAATGGATTTTTCTACAAAGCTTTTTTATAATAAGCCACTTTTTATATAAAGTCTCTGGAAGTATAATTGCTTGCCGTGTTAACCAGTTCTTTCACCTGAGCTCTGGATCACTGAAGTTCCTCAAAAGTAACTATGCTCCTACTGGTTGTTTTTTTATGCTCACCTGGCCGGGCCTTGATGGCTGCCGCTTTGTTTGATTTGAAACCATGTCTCATAATAAAGCTTTGGATATTATTTTATAACATAACCAAGCTTTAAACTTTACCCTTGACCTATCTGCTATGTCCTTGAGACATGTGAAAATGTTCAAGAGGTACCTCAGCAAAATACTCTTTCTGAAGTAGAACCTGAAGCTAACAGGACTGCAAATGTTGTTGCATTTATTTTTTGCACTTTACTTCAAAATTTCCAATTCTGAGATAGGTTCCTGCCTTTGTATTTCTAACAAAGGAATGTAATAATAATCATCTTTAATGCATCAATCTGATATCTAAAGATCAATTGTTCTTCAGTACCAAACACTGCATCCTGCATACATTTCTTGCTTTTACATTTACAAACTAGAATCATTGTCACTATCACTGAACTTCTTTTGAGACAATGTTCAGAATGCATTCATAAGTTCACTTGTGCAAACTATGCACTTGCATAATAATGGGGCTATGATAAAAATCTCAAAATAGGCATAACAGCTGAAGAAAACATAAAAAGTTGGAGGGGGAAAAAATGCTTACCTCTGCACCCCTGCTCTCAAAGACGCAGAGTATCGCCAGTCAGCATTCGGGGCCTTTGGCTGAAAGATCGAGAGAAAGAGGGGAAGAGAAGAAAAGCAAAAAATGGAAAGAACACACAGAAAGAGAGAGAGAGAGACAGGGAGGGTTGAGAGTGAGTTTAATTTGATCTCATACTGCGCACAGGCAGGCTGGGCCATGGCTTCATCAATTATTTACGATGCACATCCCAGGTCAGGATGTGGTAGGAGGCTGCACTTGTGTCCACACACATGCACACACATATTTTAACATGTTTGCCACTCAAAAGCCAATATGACAAGCTTTTTTGACAGACCGTTACTTAATCTTGTTCAAATGTGAAAGCTGGAAGGGTTTGGCCGTGTCCCTGAGTGCTCATGTGTTTTATTACACTGATGTGTGTGTGGGTTTATGTGTAACTCGAGTTAATATGTCTGCTAGTGATGAAACTGTTCTGAAAGCTGGAAGATCCCAGAAGATGTCCCGTGCAGTTGAGACCAAGATTGCAAGAAACTTTATTGCCAAAACAGTTCAATTCCACGACATTAATGGGTAATATTCCAATACCGGTTTGCTATGCTTGGCATTGGTGGCATGTAGTTCACATGTTGGTCAATGAAGGGAATTTTATTGGTTCATCTTGGCCATTTAGATCTAATAAACAACTTAGTGGTTTCATTACATGAGAATTACAGAAGTGAAAAAGGGCTAAGTGGAAATTTGGGGCAATTTCCACAAACGTCTATCTTACAATTAGTCGGACCAGATATTTTGGTAAGATTAAAATGAAGCCAGTTTTATTAGAAATCTGGTGAATGGATGCGACTCAGCTCAATTCAGATGGAGTCTCTTGTTCAGGGCTCTGCTAAACCTTTTAAATATAATGGATTCTAACATCCCACGTCTGTACAAATCAGGTAAAACTCTATGAAGCGTGATCAGGGTGTATAACTCTACTACACCATAACTGCATCTTTTACCCCGTGGCAAGCTGTCACACTCAGAAATGGTTGGCAAAAGGCAAAACATTGTTGTTGTTTTTGTTCTGAAGGTGTAGATTTTATGTCAACCTCAAAGTCTGAAGCACAAATCTCTGAATCATCAGGAAAAACACTGGTCCCTTGCAAAGCATCAGGAGTGACACTAATGCAGAATGAGTGCTGAGCTCAGCATGGCTGTGTGACTGCACATTACAAAGTGGAAGGTGAATTAAAGCAGTGATGTCTACGGGGAAGGATCAAACTTGACATAAAGGAATAGCATCTTACTGGTGAAGAACACAGAGCCATTGAATGTAGTCATACTGCCCTCACAAAACCTTTCCTGTTTCCATTGAGCAGCGACATGGAAACGCAGAGCACAAACCTAATATGTACAATTACATTCAGAATAATGTAAACTGACCCACCTCTGGGCATATCTGAAGTGAGGCGTCAGGCATACTCAGTCTCCTTACAAATCCACTTCCACTAGTGAAGAAACGGTCAGCGCCACTACCCCAGGTGCCGCTGATAGGCCGGCCTGTGTTGTAGAACATGAAGGTGTCGCTGCCAGAGGTGGCGGTCAAGCAGGTCTTGTAGCAGTACGTTTTCGTCAGGGAACCATTCCCACGCACCTCGATGTAATGAGGTTCCACTTTGAGGTCTCTTCGAAGCACAACGTTGTTATTAGGCTGTCCCGGTGCCCCTGCACCTCCTCCCCCGCCTGCACTGACACTGCTGCTCCCGCCATCTGGAGGAGGCTTCTGTGACCCACAGCAAGGGGAGCATGAACCTGGCTGTGAGCAGTAGGCATGGCAGCGGACAATGGCGAGCACCACCACAGTGACCAGGAATACAAACGTTGTGGCACTCAAAGCCACAATAAGGTACAGAGTCACATTTGACAGAAACCATGTGGTATGAGGTCGCATGACTTTCTTGGTATCAGGTGCCACTTTCGGTGCCACCTCCATGACTGCCACATTGATGGTGGCCGTAGAGGAGAGAATCGGCTCACCGTGGTCTTTCACCACAACTGTTAGAGCAAAAGAAGTGGAGTTGTCCTCCAGGATCCTTCGAGTAGTCCGGATCTCTCCGGTGTGCTCGTGCACTTTGAAAAGGTCCAGGTCAGTGGCAGTCTCTAGCACGTAGACCAGCCAAGCGTTCGGACCAGCATCTGCATCATATGCCACCACTTTTGTCACTAAGGCACCAGGCTCTGCATTCTTTTGTACCGTTTCAAGGGATCGTGTCCCATTGCCAGCAGGACTGACTATCAGTGGAGCATGGTCATTCTGGTCCATTATATAGATGTAGACGGTAGCAACTCTGCTGAGCGGAGGAATGCCCCCATCCTGGGCTTTGACCTGGAAATGAAACTCTCTCAGTGACTCATAGTCGAAGGCTCGCAGGGCATAAGCCTCCCCTGTATCGGCCTTCACAGACACATATGAGGTGACAGGAATGCCGTGGTTGTTGTCATTGAGCACTGTGTAGGTGATGCGTGCGTTCTCCTTGATGTCCGCATCTTGAGCTTTCACAGTACACAAAGAGGCCCCGTGGGCATTGTTCTCAGTCACATATACTGTGTACGAAGTCTGCTCAAAGCGTGGCGGGTTGTCATTAACGTCCGCCACATCCACCTGTATGGTCTTCTGGGAAGATAAGGGAGGGTTACCTCCGTCCGTGGCACTCAGAGTGACATTGTAGGCATCAGTGGTCTCGCGGTCCAGGAAAGCTGAGGTAACCAGGGTGTAGTAGTTTCTGAATGACTTGATCTTAAATGGAAGGCCTGCTGGGATCTCTAAGGTAACCTGCTTGTTAGTGCCGGAGTCTCGATCAGTGACACTAATGAGGGCCACTACTGTGTCTGCACGGGCGTCCTCCCTCACAGGGCTCGAGAGAGATGACAGCACTATCTGAGGGACATTGTCATTCACATCCACAACCTCTACAACCACCTTACAGTGGGCTGCGACTGCACCTGGGCCCTTATCCATTGCCTGGATGTACATCTCATAAGAGTTGGTCTCCTCATAGTCGACGTTGCTCCTCACTCTTATTTCACCTGTATTGGTGTCCATGCTGAACATCTGTCTGACTCTCTCTGGAGTGTAGCTGCTGAAAGAGTAATAAACCTCTCCATTCGTGCCTTCGTCCAAGTCAGTCGCATTCAGTTTTATCACGAGGGTATCTTTGGGGGAGTTTTCTAACAGTTTCACCTTGTACACCGAGTTGTCGAACACCGGAACATTGTCGTTTGAGTCCAGGACCCGGATGTTGATTTTGGCCATCCCTGTTTTTTCAGGTATTCCGCCATCTACAGCACTTAGAATTAACTGGTGGTAAGGCGTCTGCTCGCGATCAAGGGGCTTTTTGAGCACTAGCTCTATGTGCTTTGTGTTGATTGAAGGTTTGTTTGACACCAGCGCGAAATTCTCGTTTGTGCTGAGCTGATACATGCGGACAGAATTGGACCCAATATCTGGATCTTGAGCGTTTTCAATTGGGTAACGGGAACCTGGCATGGCAGATTCTGTTATTTCCAGTTGATACTCGTCTCTGGGGAACTGCGGCGCATTGTCATTTGCATCCACAATCTCCACCTCGACGTGGTGCACCTCTGTGGGGTTTTCCACCATCACCTCCAGATTAATGAGGCAGGTGTTAGACAAATCACACAGCGCCTCTCTGTCGATCCTGTCATTGACGAGCAGTTTCCCATTTTTGGGATTGACAATCACGTAGCGCTTCCCGCTGTTGGAGGTTAACTTGATTTTTCGGGTGGAGAGCCTTCGAATATCCAGCCCCAAATCGTGCGCCAGATCACCTACCAGAGCTCCGTTTTCCAGTTCTTCTGTGATCGAATACCGCAGCTGTCCAAACCCAAGGCCACAAAATAAGGAAAACAGCACGAAATAATAAAAAGGCACATTCCTCCCTGTCCAGTTGCGTGTCCCCGTCACAGCCATGGCAAGCTCACAGGATCCGCAGACGGATTAAACGCACCCTTCCGCCTTTTTTGCTTGCAGTATCTCGCATCCCAGCACCTCATGAAGGTGGGCTAATTGGTCTCCCGGTGAATGAAACAGGAGCGGCTCATCCATCGCGTTGCCCAGTTTAAATCAATGCTCCACGCAGCGCCCATATTTTTCCTTTGTCCGTGATGCGTTTTTTTTTTCTTCTCCTCTCTCCAATGCGCGTTGCTGACGGGTGTGTTTCCCAGCCGCTGGAGCTGTGAGACCGTCAAGATTGATGAAACATGCACGCGCACAACCGGAAACGAAAAGGTTAGATTTCAAAGTAAAACCATATTATTATTATTATTATTATTATTATTATTATTATTATTATTATTATTATTATTATTATTATTATTATTACGTTTGAGATTTAATATGATTGTCTGTTAAATATTCCAACAAACCCCATTTCTACTTTTTTTCTAAGGGAAAAAAAATAATATGATTCAGTTTTTTTAAAAGTTATAATTTTTGCAGCTGAAAAAATATATATAGGCAGTTTCCAGGCCCAAATTTAGAAAAACAATGCCACATGTTAAGTGTCATATGCATTCATGTTTACTAACACGTCTTTACAACGCAGTTAAGCAGTTTTCTGCATACAGTTCACCCAAAATGAATTCTTTCAAAAAGGTTCTTCATACCACATCATTAGTTAGACATGTATGCTTCTTCTTTCATGGGAAAAAGTCACCCAAAACAGAGAAAAGGCTTAGAATTTATTCATTTTATTTTAATTTTTTTTATTATTTTACTGGAGGGAAGAGTGGAGATGTAGTAGTCAGTTTAAATATCTAAGGTGATATGTGAGATGCATGAACAGAGCGATGCACTTACGATTTGGACTCTGTTTATCGTAGGGCATCGATATGAGATAAAGGCGAACAATTATTTTCAAACTTAAAAAAACAAACAATTGAATATGGTTTCTCTGATAAAACAAGAGACGGATATTTCTAACAATTTGTACAAACGCAGACTGTTGTAAATCGCATGAAGTCCGACGCAGCACAGAGGCGGAAGTGGCTTGGTTAACTGACGCCGACTTGACGTTGGAAGGAGCGCAGCCCACCCTGGCGCGCGCTCAGACCCCGACTCTCTCCTCCTCTCCGCGGTGGTGCAGCTTCTTCCATCCACACCCATTTCTCTCCTCTCTCATCCCTCCATTGCTGGTTCTGAGAGCTACAACCAACAACACCTCCAGTCAAAAAAAAAGAAAGAAAAAAAAGAAGAGCAGAGTAAATGAGGCAGGGGGAAGGAAAGAGAAAGAACTGGAAGGATTGCACCAATCGCGTTCACACACACTATGCTCCAAGTGACACCAGTTGGGTTATAAATTAACACTAATAACCGGATTAAAAACGTGACGTTAATAACCTAAAAAGAATTCAGCTAGAATTCGTTCTTGTACTTGCATCCCACCCACCCCTGTTTTATTTTATTTCATTTCTTTCTAAACACAGAAACGAGAGAAGAAGCGTCTGCAGACGCAGACACACGTTTGGGGACTGAGCTCATCCCTTTGTCGTCCCTTTGTCTTCCCTCGCTTGAGTCGTAAGGACGGTTTATTCCGCCGGCAGCTATTCTGCGGCGAAGGCGCCGTACGGCATGGCGGGCGGTTTGGGGGGAAGACAGCATCGGCTTGACAATCGCAACCTTCCCTCCTCATGGATCACTGTCAGCGGCGGACCTCACGCTGTCAAGTCGCATAACCGTTTTTTGGAAACGAGGCGTGGGGGTGATCTCATGAAGTCCTAATTTCCTCATTTAGAAGCCGGACGATGAACTCACGTTGGGCAAATCGCAAAAGTATTCACACCCCCTTAAAGTTTCCCAGATCTCGTCAAAAAAAAAAAACTTCCTTTCAGTTTAGAACTGTGAAAGACAGAAGAGCAAACACATCATTATGATGTTGTGTCTTGATAGGGTAGCATGACCTCAACCTTAAACATTTTACCTATTTTTTTCACCTCAGTTAAGAGGGAAAGGAAAACATCTGTGAGCCTAATTTTTTCGTCTTACCTCAGATTCCCAAATGAAGTTAGATCTGGACAGAATAAGGTGGCCAAATAGCGTTTCGCATGTTGGCTGGAACAAAAACATGTCACACTAAGAGAGCTCATACTGACAAAAATCAAATTGTTTACATAATCCTTACATCCAAACTGCAGACTTCTCTAGAGTCAGTTATTCAGAATTCTGAGTCTTTGGTTAATATACATGTATTTTAGAAAAATACATTAAAAGATTGGGACACATACAAATTTCTTTAGTTAACATTTAAATATGGATTCTGTCAGAACCTCAGAAGTCCAGATGGAGAGCCGGATGGATAGCGTGGGTTAGTGAATAAATACTAAACACAGATTGTTTTCTGTACTTATGCAGAGGCTGAAGATGCTTCTCTAATTTTAATGATTACATTAAATGTCACTACGTTACATAAAAATACAAGCTTTCAGTTCAGGATGAAGGAACAGTGGCTGCAAAGTCTGCTCTAAGCACTTAAACCAGCTGAAATTAGGAATGTTTCTCGCTAAGAGGGGATGGTGCATCAGGTCACAGTGAGGCCAGGGTCTGGGAAATCCATCCAGAACTCAGAAGCAAAGTCGGTCACAACAGCTGGCACTGCAAAGCTGTCCCCATAGCCTTAAGCAGGACAGATCACCGGATGAGCTCATTTCATGAGAGACAGCCGTGGTTCTTCCCGTCAATAAGCTCGAAACGTTTAGCCGTGACAGTTCTTGCGCAAACAACAATCCTTTTCTTTCTGCAAAACATAACAAAGAACAAGTTACACTCTCAGTCTTCACAACTTAATCTGTGTTCCTCCAGCAGCTTATATTGGATGATTTTCAATTGTTATTTCCGTTTGGATCTGCCTCTGTGCTGTGAAGTAGAGGGTTATTACTTGAATCTACTCTGACATGTATCACTTTGCCACATTTGCTCCTTCAGACAGCAGCTGGAAAGCAACAAACTGTCCTCTGCAAGGGTCACAAAAGCTCCATAGCTTCGAAATGTGCTAACTTCCGGTTGGATGGCAGAAATACTATTTGCTGTTTGCAAACACTTAATTCAGACTTGCAAATTTAAGCAGCTTTTGTCAGCGATGAAGGCACAGTGCGCCTGCCAGCTGCGGCAACGCAGCAGCTGTGGCTGCACAACTGGGACATGGAACGAGGAGAGATCAGACCACGGGAAGGAACTGGAGTCATGTGGTAAAGAATATATCAGAATATAATAGAACATTAAATAAAACAGATGACAGAAAAGGCAACTGTTTTAAACTTGGAATTACTTTTTTTTCTTCTAAAAAGTAAGTGACAGTGTTTAGATTTCATAGGGTTGATCTAAACCATTGATCTAATTTATTACTATAACATGGTTGAAACATTTTATTCTTGGAAAGTGTTAAACATGATAGGTTCAGCAACAAGCTGATGGTGTTGGTTTGTTGTGAAACAGAGAAAAGCATCCCAGACCCCCTGTAAACCATGTGAGTGTTTCTCCATGTTAGTTCAATTTTGATCTGATCTGACCACGTCGCCTTGACGCCCATGTTTGCTTCGTCTCCTTTGCGGATTTATGGCAAACGTTAGACTTCTTATTTCTCTTCCATAAAGCTCAAATGTACAAAGCGAGGCGCTAATCGTTTGCCTGTAGATAGACCTGCCAACCTGAGCTGCCATATTGTTGTTGTCCCTCCACAGCTACGCCTCTCTCGCCTGTTTCTCTAATTAATATTCCACATCCCTATAGACCGTCGGTTCATGTGCGTTGCTGGGTTTGAGATTGCACCGTGTTCTTCCGGTTTTCAGACGATGGACTGAGCAGTGCTTGCTCAGACACGGCTGCATTTCCAATGTGCCGTTTCTCATTCACCTGCCCGCCTGCTTCTGGAAGCCACTTTTTCTTCTTCTTTTGTTGCATAAGAATCGCGTTTCCATGGCAACAGCAACTTGATGAACGCCTGAGCTGTGACCAACATTCTAAATCGGACCTGCTGCCCCCCTCCCCGCCCCCACCCCATCCTCCATACCGCTCTCACACAGCTATTTATATGCCCACTTAGCGACACGTATGTGGGAGTATTGTTTGGAGAGCTATGCAAATCATGCCATGTTGTTTTTGGGGTTACCTTCTTCTTTGGAAGACACACACACACACACACACACACACACACACACACACACACACACACACACACACACACACACACACACTATTGCT